>JACXGJ010016735.1:0-11957 GCA_016801105.1 Esox niger
ATATGGTACGGTTACGTTAGGAAGATAGCCCTGACTGATCGAATAACACGTCAACTAAATAGCTAGGCAAACGTAATTGCGTTATTTTATTTATATAAATATATATATTTATATAATTGAACGTTTCGAAGCAGGGTAGCTTAAGCTGACCGAAAAAAGGAATGCACACCACATGCCATGCGGTGCTCCTAACCAGCAGGCAATACTACAATAGTAATATATGTATGTAGCTAGCGCGTCAAGTACTGTACATCTAGCCAACTTTCCGGAGAAAGCTAGCTAGATAGATAACTCATTAAGTTACCCATCTCCTGTAGTTCTGCAATGGACGACATGGGGATTTAGTCATGTTTGAGCACTTAAAGCAAACAACGTAGGAACTATTAAGGTCAGATATGAATGTCTTAGTTGCTGTCAACTATACGTAGCTAGCTAGCTGAAGATACTTATCGAATAAACGAACGTCACAGACAATAACTGTAGTTACAGAGAACCAGGCCTATCATATCTAGGTCTTCCTCCCGCCTTTCGTAAACGCATGTAGGTAGCATTGGTTGCTAGCTAGCGGCATCACGAAACCAACGACTACTAGCTAGCTACTGGCGCTAGCGTGTTCTAGCAGGCTAATGCTACGTTTTACAAAAGCACGCGCTCGTCATTCCTCCCAAACTTACATGTCTTGTTGAAGATGTGTTCGCTGTCTCCTTGGAAATGTACAATATAAAATACTGTCTTTATGATTTAGTTTCAATGGGCTGTAGGGTATGTGGGTAGGAACTTCGCCCGTTGTATCTCTGGTACCGAGCACTCAAGCAAAGATTGTTTAAGCAGAGGTGTATCTACAGAATGACGCTGTAACACAAATACCGCGGCGCGCATTCGACGTTTCTAGAGCCTTCACAAGCAGCTCGTGAACTAGTAGCGTGCCTCCGCCCATAACTAAGCGATCTCTATGGAGACAGGAATCAAAGTTCCAGAAACCCCTCCCCCTTTTTAAGTAATTGATTGAGATAACTAAACTATTATTGATAGCCTAAAGATCGTTGATTAATCAATTATTCCTACGTTATAGCGAATTCTTTATATTTAAATAGACGTATCCACAAAATAACGGATATCGGAAGACTTAAGATACTCCCTTCCACACTACTCCCTCACCTTTCCTTTATTCTTAACTTATTTTTAATCTAGTTTATTCCAAATAAAATACTTGATATTTCGACTTTTCTCTTGTGGGTGGTGCAAAACGAGGAATGTCTGTCACTGGCCAAAATCAAGGCTCTCGCTTCAAAAAAGCAGCTCACTCTACTAAGTTTAATTAACTTCAGGGTTACAAACTAGCCACACCAATTCTAGTGTTTACAAATGTTTTAACGAACAGATTAATAGTTAGGTAAATGATATATAGCTACTTGGGTAATCAATTGCAAGCTAATTTAATGAAAGCATACAACCAAAACAACATACGTTGTATTAAACATTGGTTGCCAATTTAATGCTTTATAAATACTTTGATGGTGAACATAATATTTTTCAATTTCTTTCACACCACTGCCTAACCACCAAACAAGCCTTGTAACATAAACCTATTTGATCGCATTTACCCATTGAAATCGTTGTAAATAGGTTACTTCAACAAATCTACGAATTTAGTCAATATTGAAAGTTCAGTAGGAGCTCCAACAGGACACGAGGAAGAGATGAAAGAAAATATGTCTAGAACCAACTGCAAATCATAGCAAATGCTTATTATTATAATAATTATTATTATCTGTCATTATTATGACAATTATTTTTTAATAATACATATATGGATAGAGTAAGTATTTCACATACAGCGACCAGCCATAACATTATGACCACCTGCTTAATATTATGTAACTCCACCTTTTGCTGCCAAAACAGCCCTGACCCATCAAGGCAAGGACTCCAATAGACCTTGGAAGGTGTGCTGTAGTATCTGGAACTAAGACATTAGCAGCAGATCCTTTAAGTTGTAAGGTGGGGCCACCATGGAATGGACCTATTCGTCAGCACATCTTGCAGAGGCTCAATTGGACTGAGATCTGGGGAATTTGGAGGTCATTTTGACACCTTGTACTTGTTGTGTTCCTCAAACAATTCCTGAACTCTTTTTGCTTTGTGGCAGGGCACATTATCCTGCTGAAATAGGCTTGTGCCATCAAGGAATATCGTTGCAATGAAAGGGTGCATATGGTCGGCCACAAAACTGAGGTGCTACGTGTCTAAGAAACATTCACATGAATGGCAGAACCCAGGGTTTCCCAGCAGAACATTGCCCAAAGAATCACACTTCCTCCGCTGGCTTGCCTTCTTCCCATAGTACATCCTGGTGCTATGTCTTCTCCGGGTAAGCAACACACACACACACACACACACACACACACACACACACACACACACACACACACAATGTAAAAACGTGATTCATCAGACCAGGTCACCTTCCATTGCTCTGTAGTCCGGTTCTGATGCTCACGTACCAGTGGACAGATGTCAGCATGGTCACCCTGACTGGTCTGCAGCTACGCAGCCCCATACATAAGAAGCTGCTATGTACTGTGTTCTGACACCTTTCTATCAGTACTGGCATTAACTTATTCAGCAACTTGATCTACAGTAGCTCATCTGTTAGATCGGACTACATGGGCCAGCCTTCACTCCCTACATGCATCAATGAGCCTTGGCTGCCCATTACCCTTTTGCCGGTTCACCGCTTTTCCATAGGCCAACCTCTTCCATAGGTACTGATCACTGCAGACCAGGAGCACCTCACAAGGACTGCAGTTTTAGAGACACTCTGACCCAGTCGTCTAGCCATCACAATTTAGTGTCACGATCCCTACCCTGTGACTCCTGTTTGTTTGATGTACAAGTCCTTTCCGTTGTTGTTTGTTGGTATGTGTACCTGGTGCGTCTGTTCCATGTCTGTCCTTGTGTTGTGTTGTGTTCCGGTTGCCTGGGCAACGAGGCAGGGGTGGGGCGTTGGGCTGAGATTGCCCCACCTGATGGTGATTATTCACTCCCGCACCTGTTCCTGATCTGCAATCCACCACAGTATTTAAGAGAGAACCTGACATCCAGCCCATGCCGGATCCCAAGTCCCAACTGTATGTTGAGCTTTGTACACCAGCTAAACCTTTGCATTTCTGTCTCTGTCCTGTTTTGCCTGTCTGCTGTGTTTCCAATCACCTGCCTGGAACCCTACTTTCCCCCTGCCTAGACAAACCCAACTACCACACACACCTGTTTGCTGCCCTGGACCTCAAAGACAATCTCCAGCTGCACCTAGATTCCACGCCAACCCACAGCCACTCTACTCACCCTCCAGCACTTTCCTCCCGGTTACCTGTTTCCTCAATAAATACTCTTAACCATCTGCTTCTGGGTCCACACAGAAACCCTGACTATTTCACCCCCTGTCAAAGTCACTCAGATCCTCATCCTTGCCATTTTTCATGCTTCTAACACATCAATTTTGAGGACAGAGTGTTAACTTGCTGCCTAATATATCCCAACCATTCACAGGTGCCATGAAATTAAAATAATCATTGCTATTCCCTTCACCTGTCAGCGGTCATAAAGTTATGGCTGATCGTGCATATCACACCAATCTAAGTTTCGTGGCCATCATGCTTCACACGACTCGGGATCCGAAGATCAATTACAGATTTGTATGAAATCCTGTAAATTTAGTTAATAATCAAATGAAACTTAATTACATTTTAAATAATTGACTGCATTTATTTTAGAGACTCGGGAGAATACCGATGTTCTACTTCGTGAAGCTTTGCCCATAGAGGCTTCGCTCCTATTGGTTTACTCCTCTGCCCAATAGGCAGGCACTGAAAATTCAAATATGCAAATCCAATTGCTCATAGCCATCTGCCCATGGCTATGAAGGCAAGTCTCATGCCTCGCTCCCTTTTTTCTTCACGAGAAAAGTTTAATTATGCAGACGGTGATTTCTTCAAATCCACGGATGCCTTCACCCATTTCAAACGTTGGAGCGGTTGCTACGAGTCCGGCGCTGCCCCGGCCGCCGGCTTCATTGATGGGGGGCCGGTGCAGTGAGCACGACTCGATGATCGACGCGCACACTCTTTGTTATGCATGTTTGGGACCGCTGCACACACGCGCGGGTGCTACTATGGAGCTGGCGTGCACTGCCTGCGCTATTCTCCCTTTGCAGGTGAGAATAGAGCGGTTGGCGTACTTTGCTGAAGAGGTTCCTATTGATGATGTCCTTTCTCTCCTTTCGGGGGAGAACTCCCTTGTGTAGTCAGGGACGGAGAGAGATGTGACTGGCCCAGCTACGGATCCGCCCACTTCCGGAATTTTACCCAGGAGGGAAGTGGGCGTGGACATTTTTGAGGCCGCCTGCTGGACACGGTAGCCTCGCTCGATGCTGACTACGTCCCTGGTTCCGAACCTCAGCACCTAGAGCGACAAGCGCCTGGCCCTGATGTCCGTGAAAGACCGTGTCGCGGCCTGCCTGGCAGAGAAGCAGTCCCTCGCAGCCTGCAACAACGTGGGCCTCCTAGTGGCGAGTGTGGCCCAGCTGACTAAGGGTCGCACTTCGCTGTCTCTGGAGGAGGTGAGCAAGGTGGCGCGGGCTTCGGCCATCTTGAAACTAATTCGGTGATACAAATTAGGCACCTGTAGCTGTCGCTGACGTCGCTGAAGGAGCCTGAGAATGTCCGTGGTCCCGTTGGAGCAGAGGGAGAAGGGGCTATATTCCCCCTACTTCCTGGTGCCCAAGAAGCCAGGAGGCATGAGGCCAATTTTGGACCTGCGTGTTCTGAACAAATGCGTGTCAAAAAGGCCCTTTCGCATGCTCATGACGAATAGTCTGCTGGAGTGTGTGCACTGGGGACTTTTGCATCAGCATCAACCTGAAGGATGCTTATCTTCCATGTCCCGATCCTACTGCGCCACAGGAAGTTGCGGTTTGCTTTTCAGGGCCAGGCATACGAGTACACGAGGGAGCAGTTGGGGTACGCGTTGGCCCCGCGTTCTCTTGCCGTGGCCGATCCCGCACCGCCACGAGGCGAACGGCTCGATCGGTGTGTTCCCTGTGTTGGGACAACCGTTACGGGCCTGGCTCCTCAAAGGGCCAGGCTGCTGCAAGAGGGTTTGACCAAGGAGGTCGTCGCAACCATTCAGGGGGCAAGGGCGGCTTCAACCTCGGCTAGTTATACTAGTAGGTGGAGAATCTTTGCCCGCTGTTGCGAGGACACGGGGGTTGACCCCCTTTGTTGTGACGTAGGCAGTGTCCTGTCGTTCCTGCAATGTCTGTTTGATCAGCTGAGAACTCCTGGCACGCTCAAGGTGTACACATGTGCGATCTCAGCGTATCATGGGGGGTTCAATGGAGTGTCCTACAATGTGATTCTCTGGATTTTTTTTCTCATTTCATCTCTCATAGTTGAAGTGTACCTATGATGAAAATTACAGGCCCCTCTCATCTTTTTATGTGGGAGAACTTGCACAATTGGTGGCTGACTAAATACTTTTTGGCCCCACTGTACATTACTGATTACATGTGGAAAGTTAACTTGTAACTAACAGATTACATTTAAAAAGTAACCTACCCAACCCTGCCCATGTGAGGGAAAACCGAAATATCAAGTTGTTCTAGGTAATGAGAATTTTTTACAAAAATGAAAAATTGTGTTAGATTCTGCTTGTTTCATTTTGATAGGACAAGGAATTATATTCACGTACATGGAACCTAAAAGATTCAGTATGGAGTGGGAGAAAAACACTCTGGAAACCTTGTATTACTTGTAAACAGCTATTAGTGTTTTGTAAACATCTTCTGTGATTGGCCAACAATGAATGTCTCTCTGGTATCTGTGAAATGGGATTGGTCATTCATTGTTATGAATGGGCTAGACCTTCCAAAAATTGAATAAAAATTCCACATGACTTAAGTTGTCCCGCCGTAATAGAAAAGGACAAATGTAATGTCATTAGATGTTTTCAGAGCAAAAAACCCTTTACAGACTTTACTTTCATCTTACTGATAGTTAACACACAAATATATTTTGTTCCCCAGTTGTCCTCGTTTACTTCCAAAACACCTAGCAATATAAAGCAATCAAGGGTAGTGATAAATACTATCACAATGGATTTAAACATTCTATTTAGAACAAAATTTGTCACAATATTCAGTATCGCATAAAATACTTCCTTGTAGACCTTATGGATTTTTTTAGGTAATTGTTGATAGGGAAGGCCTTGTGTACCAAATTGTATTTTTGTAAATGCCAGGTCTGTGGTAAGCTGCATCATTCACTTAACTTCCATCAGTATCTGAAATTTCATGTGACATACAGACTGACAATGAACCATAGTCCCTAGGCTGAACTTTTCATGCGTACATTGACGACAGAAAACGACATTCAATTTACCAGGCCACAACTTTATTTTCATCTTGGGTATAAATTGTACAAATGATAGTGTAGATTAAATCAGCAACCTTTCAGAACCCCTTTAACTCAAGGAGCCTACATCGTCAATTCCTGTAAAAATAAGAATACAATGTGTTAATACATGTGCCAACTTAACCACATTATAGTATCAGTGCGCTTCTCTTCTCAGAACAGAATGGTTGGCTTCAGTAAACTCAGAAGAACGAAAGTCACTGTATCAATCATCACTGAAGAGAATGGATGGCCTTCTGATAGATGCTATGCTAACTTGCCTTGACCGTTCACAAATCAAATCGACAAATATCTGGAAGGAAGAGTCTAATGACTAATGGAATATTCAGATATTGTCTAGTGACAAAATGAATTGTATGGTTAAAAATCAATGAAATCACTCACCATAATAGCATTGACAATATCATTATTGTTGTTTTTCAGAGCGCGTACAGCCTTTGCTCGTGACACGTTGGCTTGTGACATCACAAGTTCAATGTCCTTCACCTCAACCCCGGTCTCATCAACCTGTGCGTTGAAACAAAGCATTAGAATACAATACATCTAATCGTTCAACTCACTATTATGTCCAGGTGAATGGGGCTTTTGGATCAGACTCAAACATGAGCTAATTGAAAATGGAAGACCACTCCAAAAATCAAACTACATGAAAACAATATCTTGTTCTTCTCAGGACAGAAAGATTAGCTTCAGCAGACTCAGAAAAACGAAAGTCACTGTATCAATCATCAATGAAGAGAAATTCTCCTGCCAATTCTATGATAGAATATTCTCCAAAAGGTTCTCACCTCTTCCTCTTCGCTCTCCTCCTGAACTGTTGGAGTCTGTGTGTTTTCCTGGATGTTCGATACTGCTTCTCCTTGCACCTTGAACTTCTCGGCAGCAGCCAACTGGGCTTGTTGTGATAAGTCTTCAATCTGAAATGTAAAAAGGTGAGAAACTGACATATCATTGCTGTATCACTTGGTAAAAACATCCACACCTTGTTTAAAGGACATTACATAGCTTAGTGGACTGATGACCAAAACCTCATAATGCAAGGGTATCTTTAAAGAGCACTCAAGACATAACAATTCCAAGAGTACTTGAGATTTTAAAAAGCATTAGATTACAGAGTTAAAACTGCATCCTGGATATTTACCTTAGCCTCACCAAAGACAATGTAAGTGTCTGAAGCAGGGCTTTTGTATACATCTGGTTTTGTGATGACAAATAGTATGTTCTTAGACTTCCGAATGGTAACTCTGGTGACCCCCGTCACCTGCCTGAGCCCCAGCTTAGACATTGCCTGAGAAAAGAAAAAACAATAATGTCTGAAGACTAATGCTATATTTTTGGTAGCATTTATACACTGATATTTAAATGGAGCCCCATTTCAACAGTAGTTTTTTTTTTTTTACAGACTTCATGTCACACTGTTGCAGCATTGTGGTTACAGGACTAAACAATGAGACATTTTGCATTGTATATTAACTTTCTTTGTTCTAACAGAACCTGACCCGCTTACCACACCTGCAGCTTAACATGTTGCTAAATAATTTAAAACATACATTCGCATAGACTTAACAAGATTCAATGACAACCAGAGGTAAAAAAAATCAGCAAAATGAATCCATAGGCAGTGAATCAATAGCCAAGAACACAGTAATACACAAACCTGTCCACTTATGTTTCTAATCCTACAAAATACATCTGTTTACAAATCCACATGCAACAGGCATGGGTTTCAAAGTGACAAGACTGATCACAAATGCAAGGGAACCTTTTTATAGCAATAAACATACCTACATTGATAACACCATTGACGTGGAACATTTCATATTTTTCTATAAAATGTACCCTTTCAGCCAGCCAACCAGCATTTGGAGAATGTATGAAGGTTACATTTTGTAGAGAAATAACAAATAAAATCATACACGGAAATTGTTTAAGAAAAGCTGCACATTTTGAAATATGACTTGCAAAACTCCTTTGCATTGAAAGGAGCCAGTTGAGGTGGTTCGGGCATCTGGCAAGGATGCCCCCAGGACCTATCCCTAGGGAGGTGTTCCAGGCATGTCGAGCTAGGAAACTTCGGGGTAGGCCCAGGACTAGGTGGAGAGATTATATTTCGACACTGGCCAGGGAACGCCTCGGGATCCCCCAGTCAGGGCTGGCAAATGTAGTAAGGGAAGTTTGGGGTCCCCTGCTGGAGCTGCTGCCCCCATGACCCGAAAATGGATAAGCGGATGAAGAATTGCAAAACTGACCAGACATCATGCAATACCAAAAAGATCAGTCTTTTTTGCCAGACCACATAAGCTGAGTTGATCAAGAAGAGTGAAGCTGTTTACGGGTATAATGCACTGATTTCGGATGGATTTTTGAAGTACGCATCCGTCCATGCCTTTTGAGGTAATATATACCACACCCTATCATGCAGTAAAAGAGGATTTTCCATGATTCATCTTTTCACTTGACAAAAAAGTCAGTTATAGTCATCTTTATTGCTAGTTAGTGTATCAGTGTCATTAATGAATTTTTTTCGTTGTTGTGCCATGAAATAGAATAGCTTTGGCAGTGTTAAGTTCATCTTCAGTCTCGCTAGCAATTGCTTAATTCTCATGACTATTCCAAGTAGTAAGTAGATACTAACAGGCGAATAAGCTATAAAAACAGCCATTGGCATAAGCCATGCAGTTCATAGACGCTATATGTTGGGGACGTAAACTTAATAAACGTTAGTCAGTCCAACACAATGCTTAATGGTGTCTAGCTAAATAATCAAACTTGGTGTGATGTTAACACTTGACAAAATGATCTATGCAGAGATGCAATTTTATGATTAAGTAAAACGTCCCAATTGGTCCCAATACTAGCATACTAGTTTGCAAAATACATACTGTTTTGTATGTAGTAAAGTATGTACTAGTAGTACATCATATATAATATGCAATTTGAGATTCAGCCAATGCTTTTGATTTACATATTACTTCACATTGCGTAGTGTGTGACTATTCAACTTTCACTGCTTTCTAAAGCAATGAACCAGTCATGGTGTGAATGGAGTCATTGTTTTCATTACCATATAGCTATTGGCTAACCATCTACAACTTAACGTGTTGAATGTAGTGTAGCAACCCTGTTAAACTTGTTGTTAATTTGGATGTTTGCTAATGTAGGGAACTAATTTCAAGATACGTGGAGTTATGATTAATTGGTTTAACAATGCAAAGTATACCAACACCACATCTCTGAACACATATAGCTTAGTGGCTTATTGATTAAAGACACAGTCTGTCACATAGGAGACCCCGGTGCGAATCCAGGGAGGACAACATTCCTTTTAATCGCAGGCCGGCTGCTCGTGTTTACTTAACTGGAAGATAAAAGGTAACTACAATTTTCTAGTAAACCCTCTAGAGAAGACTGATGGGTGATTTTTCAAAAACTACAAATTAAATATAACATATTTGAACAAAATAAGGTCAGATAATAGGCGGTCGTATTTTCTAGCTACTTTGCTAACCAACCAGCTGAAAATAACTTCACAGATATTCAAGAGATAGCTAGCTATTTGTTGACGTGCTAGCAAAACATTTTAGGTCTCTAATAATCACAAAACATTGACAACTTGACCAAATGGTTACTCTGTAAAATACATATTTCAAAACTGGATATGCCAATAATAGGGGGTTCTACTCCAGCATTTTTTTGTTGTCAATACTGCAAACATTTGCCTAGTAGGCTACAGGTTGGCTGTAATGCTTAAATGTGGGGAAGAAAACCTATCCATGACCATTTAATCAGTTGGAAAATCTTATTCAAATAACATAACGAGTAGACATGTTAGTCTATATCAATGATGAACATCCCAGAGTTAAAAAAAAACAAAAACATTTACCTTTCGTGCCTTTTTTTCACTACGGCTTTGTTTGGCTTTGCTAACGGGTTCCTCATCTATTTCTGCAGCAGCTGCAAGCTGTGAAGACATTGACCATTATTTATTGACAAGCAATTGTGAGATTTGGATTAAAACAATTCAGTCCATTTCTAAGAATTTAAATGGATGGTGTAAAATGAAGCAAAAACATTTAAGCATTAGACCTTTTCTCTTCTCAGGACAGAAAGGTTGGCTTCAGCAGACTCAGAAGAACGAAAGTCACTGTGTCAATCATCACTGAAGAGTCTAAGGTCAATTCTTTAGGAATGCAGCAAATATTCAGGTAACACAAATAAACACATTCCAGGATTCAATTCTGGAGTTCTAAAAATGTACAAGTGTTTATGAACACTCAAACCCCTTTGTAGTTTTTTATAAAGGAATTGCATTTAATGCTGGAATGTATTTTTTGCAATCCCCCTGTTAGTTTGCCGCACCTCTACTATTCTTAGACAGCTACAGATTCTATTCATGCTGTGAATACGGCATCAGAAAAGTTTACCAAATAAAACCCAACTGTTTATAAAATCTATGCTGCATAAGAACTTTCAGGCAATCTTACCTGGGCACTTAATCTTTCTCAAGTAGTCTTACCTGGGCTTGCTGTGTCTGTGCCTGAGCAGAGTCCTGTTCCTCAAGATCTGGTACAGACTCATCACTGTCCGATTCAGTCCCGGACCCTGTAAGCCCCCCCAAAGATAAAGCATTCTTTACATTATACAGGAGGTCACAGGCAGAGGCCTGAGCTACAGAAAAGTATTACCCTACAGCCTTTCCAAAACTGCAGAACGGAAATTGCATGGGTATTTTTCTAAGCAAGGTGTTTGAGACTCATACAAAGATGTTGAAGTAGTGCATCGCTGGTGATAATTAAAGCTAATGTACTAAAGGCACAGAAACTGAATACAAAATATGTGGTTGATTCAGAAGACCAGATAGTATGTTAATGTAAAATAATCTTTAGTGATCTTACACATCCCATTTTTACACATTTTAATGACTCCAGTTCATGAAATTATCCCACTACCTTCAAATTGCATTTTCTAGAGTTCCATAACAGGGTATCTGAAAACATTTACATTAATCTTGATGGGAGGAAAAAAATCTGCTGTCTCAAAATAAAACGGCTCTTAAGAGGGTGAAAACACAAATTTAAGCAATCAATAATTGATAACTATATAATTCACTGAAACAGGTCAGTTGAGGTTAAATGAAGTACAGCTAAAACAACTAGTAGGTAAAACCTCCTGAGAAAGCCAGTAAACAGGCCACAGATCAACAATCTGCAGGCAAACCGAAAGCACACAGGAGACAAAAAGAAGAAATACCCTTGTCATTCCTGAACACAGGCTCCGGTTTGGCTGGGGCTTTAGCTGGGATCAGGGCAGGTTTTGAAATAGGTGGTGGTACAATTGCTACTTCAACCGGTTTAGCAAGAGCCGCAACAGCATGGGCCGAGTTGGCAGGGGCCGGGGCGGCTGCAACCGGGCCCGGCTTGGCGGGGGCTGCTGCGGATGCAACGGGGGCCGGCTTGGCGGGGGCGGCAGCCACGGGGGCCGGCTTGG
>JACXGJ010016736.1:0-11957 GCA_016801105.1 Esox niger
AGAGATACACACACAGAGAGATACACACACAGAGAGATACACACACAGAGAGATACACACACAGAGAGATACACACACACACACACACACACACACACACAGAGATACACACACACATATATACACTGAACAAAATGCTTAACACAACACTTTTGTTTTTGCCCCCATTCATCATGAGCTGAACTCAGATCTAAGACTTTCTCTATGTAAACAAAAGGTCTATTTCTCTCAAATAGTGTTCACAAATCTGTCTAAATCTTTGTTAGTGAGCACTTCTTCTTTGCCGAGATAATCCATCCACCTCACACGTGTGGCATATCGAGTATTGCACAGGTGTGACTTAGGCTGGCCACAATAAAAGGCCACACAAAAATGTGCAGTTTCACTGTATTGGGGGGGTCTGAATGGGGGTAAAAACATCATGAATGGGGCCAAAACAAAAGTGCCTCTCATACACACACACACACACGCACACGCGCACACGCGCGCACACGCACACACGCGCACACGCGCACACGCACACACACGCACACACACGCACACACACGCACACACACGCACACACATGCACACACATGCACACACATATATAAAAATAAAAAAATGTATGGAGACAAAAACTCAGGAAGGGGAATTAATGACTGTAATTGACTGTTACTCATCATTTAGTTATCAATACGTGTTCTTCCAGTTACAGTAATGAGTAATTGTTGTGGGTGGCTATGATATTTTGGAATGAATATGATGTATATTTACTATCTGTATTTCTTTGATTTAACTAACTGGTGCACATATTACTGTAATTTGAATGACAACTGTTTTTACTCTGGTTGCTGAATTACTAAATATAGGCTGCCATTACTGATTACAATTGAATGGGCATTGTTATATTGTGATTACTGTTAATATTATAGACTAATGTTAATTCCATTACAGCAATTACGACTGATTGATTGTGCTATGTGACTGGGTAGGTTACCATGTCTCTACACCTGACTAAAGATTTTGACCGAAACAGTGAATTTTGTCCATTATATTATAGCACTTTCAAGCATCATCAGTGTGAGGATTTTTATTTTTCATTACGGCGATGTCTACATTGGTATCAAACTGACCAACACTGAAGAGGCCTCTTTGAGTAAGCGTTGGTTGAATAAACTAAGATAAAAGAATAAGATAAGAAGAGACCTGACAGATCTTAATCTGAGCCTAGCTGAAGTCTGGCTTGGACCCATTTCTTTTTGTTTTCTTAACAAATGTTTGGTGTGACAATGTACATGAAAATATTTAGAAACTATTTAGAACCAGGCTAGCCGACATTCTTAATTTCAAAATAAATGCTACAAATTAATACTTGTGGTACTCAGGTAGACTGCTAAAATGTAATGGCTAACCACAGAAAGACAAAGAAATATTATAAATCTGTGTTCCATATTTTCTCTGCAGGAGGTGCTTCTTTCACCCTACTGCATAGAAATAATAGATGAAAGCCCTAGCCTCAAAACAAAGACAACAATAAACAATAGAGGACACCCGTTGGGTTTAAGCCCTGCAGTGCTATAACTGGGAATAAGTCTGTAATGTCTCAGTGAGGGTAAGAAATCCCACCAGGTGGTTCTAAACAGTGGTTCAGAAGCAAATTAGAGCTCCATTTCACTCAGCCAAGTGCACAGGCAGAAGGTTAGGTCACATCAAATATTGAGTAGAGCAAGAGCTAAAGGCTAGAGAGAGAGGTAAGGAAAGTGAGAAAAAATAAAGAATAAAAGGGAAAGATTGTGAGGGAGACAGAGGTAGAGAGGGTGTGTGAAGATTAAAAACAGATGGTGGCCTCCCGGGATGAGTACTGGTTTATGTAGCACCAAGCTAGTCATTGCTGTCTAGGTTTGAGTCTTGATCGGGCAAATTGCTGATGAATGGCTGGGAAGCACCAATGGGTAATTCAGTTAGCCAGCAACCTCAGAGGTATTGAGAGTCTTTGTCAACAGGAATTTCCTGGTCTCACTGCTCACTGGCCTCCCCCCCATGAGGTGAGGGCGTCTGCAAAGCCAACTAAGGTTATCAGTTGAGGGGGCATGCCTGATCTAAAAAAAAAAATCTTGGATTACCCAAAGGGATATCTTGTGAGAAGGACAAAAGACAATTTTCTGTGAAAGGCAACCACAAGAAAAGGTTGCAAGTATGGTTTCTTTGCTGTAATACACCATATAAGCCCTAACACGGCAACCCATGTCTGGTGAAAACAAAAAACATATCTGTATCTGTTATGAAAACAACAGTTGGACCTTTGTATGTAGAGTGCAGTATTCTCCTCTGTTAATTTACAAATGAACATGCTGTAACTTCCAGCACATAATTTTAATTTGAATTCGCTCCAGGACCCAGGATTGGATATTACTAAATACACCAATATATTTTGGACAATTTAAAACATGAAATATTTTAGTTTCCATTGATGTGAGTGCCATTCATTTGCAAATCAGTTATTTAATCAGTCCAAGGCAAACTTGTAAAATAGAATGTGTTTTCAATTTAGGAGAATGAGCTAGAGAAAGAGACAGAGAGACAAAGAAAAAAGAAGGGGAGAGAAAAGAGAAGCACTCCTCTGAGAAGTCTACCTCTGGTTTAGTTCTTCCTCCACCGATTTCAGAAGACTCCTATAGTGAGAAAATTATAGGACATAATTACAGATAAAAACAGATGAAAGGAGATTCTGTCATGTTTACATTGGCACATTATGAATGCTCACAAGGGGTAGGAGGATTTGGGAGACAATTTACAATAACACTTTTACAAAGCGGCTATTGTTGACTTCATCTGAAAAGAAAGAGCTAGATTGTTCTCGGGTGTTAATCAAAGGCTGAATTACTGCCAGGTTTTCCAGAAGATGCTGTGAAAGTAACCAAGCCCCCCCCCTTCACTTCCTTGTCTTGTGTTCCTATTTGTCAAGAGCTCAAATTGTAAATTCTTCATGTTAAGGTGGTCAATTATTTAGCGCAAACAACTACATAAATTGCCGATATTGTGAACAAGCAAAAATAAGCTATTGATGTTTTATTAATTTGCACTCAATAAAACCCCTCAATTGGTAAGACACTAAACAGTCTAACAATGCTGACAGTGTTGTCCTAATACACAGAAGTGTGTAAAATACAACACGCACAGTAGGGTTCTCAGTCAGGGATTTCATTTTGGGCATGATGCTTGCCTCACAAAAGTTGTGGGTATTTATTCCTGCATAGAAAGCTGAAAAAGGAAGCTTGCAACAGTATTCAGACCACTGAACTATTTATTTATTTTAGAAATTCTATTTAGAAATATACAAAACATGTTATTTTAAATATTATATATTTTAAAAGTGACACTATTTTACATTGGGAAATATTTGTTAAGAAAATCTGAAATACAGTCCCCTCCAAATGTTTTGGAACGGTAAGGTAAATTCCTTTTTTTTTGGTTCACTGAAGACATTTGGGTCTTAGATCAAAAGATGAGTATGAGACAAGAGTTCAGAATTTCAGCTTTCATTTCCTGGTATTCACATCTAGATGTGCTAAACAACTCAGGACATATCACCCTTTGTTGGAACACACCCATTTTTCAAGTGAGCAAAACTATTGGAACATGTGACTGACAGATGTTTCTTGTTGCCCAGGTGTTGCCTTTTAGGTTGATTGTTCAAACATTAAATAGCTATGCATGACCAGTCTACGTTTACATCATTGGTTTAAACCTATAAAGACTACATTTGTTGTTAAAGAAAAGTAGACCAGAGAGCTGTATATGGGAGAAAAGCAAGCCATTGTCAAGCTGAGAAAAGAAGGAAAATCGACCAGAGCAATTGGACAAACACTGGGCATAGCAAATGTACTGAAAAAGAAACTACTGGTATACTGAGCAAGTGTGGAAAAAGAAAGGAACTGCTTATGATCCGAAGCATTCAAGCTCATCTGTGAAGCACGTTGGAGGTAATGTCATGGCTTGGGTGTGCATGGCCGCTTCTGGAACAGGCTCATTAATATTTATCGATGAAGTAACTGATGATGGTAGCAACAGAATGAATTCAGAAGTGTACAGAAATATTTTGTCTGCCAATTTACGGAGAAATGCATTGAAACTAATCGGGAGGACGTTTAACATGCAGCAGGACAATGACCCAAAGCACACTGCCAACAAAACAAAGGACTTCAGGGGAAAAAAGTAGAAGGTTTTAGACTGCCCAAGTCAATCACCTGACCTTAACCCAATAGAGCATGCATTTCACCTCCTTAAGAGGAGACAAAAGGGAGAAACACACAAAAACTGAACTGTCGCAGGAGGCAGTTATTGCAAGCAAGGGTTATGCCACCAAATATTAAATGTTATTTACTTTAAGATTATTTGTTCCTTTACTTTGCTCACCTAAAAATGGTGTGGTCTAATACAAACGGTGATATGTCCTAAGTTGTTTAACACAACTAGATGTGAATACCAGGAAAGCTGAAATTCTGTACTCTTTTCTCATACTCACCAATTCTTCTTGGCAGGTGGGCTCCAGGTTGATCATGATCGCTTGCGGACCTCAATATTAAAATAGTACCAGAGATTCTCAATATGTATGAGATCAGGACTTTAACTGGGCCACTCCAGGACATTCAGCTTTATGTTCTGAGCAAATCTAATGTTGCTTTTGCCTTATGCAAGGCATGATTGTCCAGGGTAAATTCACTCTCAGGCTTCTATTTTAGTAGACTGAAGCAGGTTCTCTTACAGTATTAACCCTCTATTTGCACCATCAATTATTCATTCTATTTGAACAAGCAGCCCAGCCCATGCTAATGAGTAGCATACCAGTAAATGAGAAATTCTAATAAAAATCACATGATGGCATTTACATTTTCATAGACTGAATGCAGTGGAAAATGAAAATGCAATGTAAAATGAAAATGCAAATACACATGCACACGGTCATAAAAAATATCCAAATTGTTTGGGAAAACCCATTTGGCAACCTTGGACAGTAGTAAGTAATGATAGAGTCAGATCCCAATGGAGTTTTAGAACCGATATTAAACTCACTGCCGATAGGTGCCGCAAACTTACCCAGTGCATCTTTAATGGTTGAAAAGTGGTGGTCATTGGTAAGGTAACTGTGTTAGGAGAATTATGTTTAATACTAATCAAAGCAAAATGAACTGGCTAGGGGTTTGGCACTCAATCTATCGCTATTGCTAATAGTACCAGACAACATTTTGGATACACTTACCTAGTCCAGTGTAATCTACCTATTCATGTGAATGGGTAAGCATGTCAAAAGGTATGGTTGGTACTTTAGATAGAGTACATATAGAGTGATAGCCAGAATGAGAGTGGATTCAAACTCATGATGACGTACTACATGGACACTAGAGGCAGTGGCTCATACCTGGACCATCCTAGGCTACGAGGTTGTGGCTATTCGATTGACCAAATTAAATGAGTATTACTTTTGTCCACATTGAACAGAAATCACAATATTCACCAGGTTGTTGCTAAGCTTCAAAGCTAGTCTGAGTTCAGCCAGCTGGGCCCATCTGTCAACTTAACTGGAAGAGAAATTCTCACCTCTGCCATTCCATCTGTTTGGACCAAGTCTTGGTTTCTATCTACACTGTTTCTGTGCATGTGCCTCAAAGTAAAAATTATGAATCTGTTTCTCCACTTCATATATGGTGTGCTCTACCAGAGAACGACAATACACAACAACAGGCAGAAAAATGCCGTTCTTTTTTTGAGAAACGCATACACATTTCTCCAGTTTTCCCATGAATCATCAATGCAGCGCAGCCTGTGCCATGGTTGAAATACAACTTGAAATAATTTAAAATATTCTGGGCCTTGCCAGGTGCAGTGAAACCTCAAATAGCAGCACTCATAGGCAAAGAAACCCTAAACTGTATATATAGAACTTAATTGCATTACAGTCTTACTTACTTATGCCCTCCCAAGATGGAGCCTTTTGGAGAGCCATCTTCGTAGGTCATCGGCAAGTCCTGAGAGAAATGAAGACAGTTATTAGTATACCCCTTTCAATCTAATTGATTTCATGTATATCATCCCTCATGAGATGGAAGTCATTATAGTAGCCTGATGATTACTGGAAATGCAAAACTGAAAAACTTTATTCCAAAATGGAACCATGAAGCATATTTGGGGGCAATTTTAGCAGATAAATGTTAGAAAGACTAGTCAAGAAGGGGTTGACTGTTGGAGTTGAAATTGGCTTGGTCCACTACAGTCACTGTCATATGAAAAAAAAAAACTAGGCTGTGGTGCTCAGCTGTGTAGATACTTTAGTCACCTGTGATTTCTCTAGTTAGGGGAGGGTAGAGATTGGTGGGATAGCTGTGTGTGCGCAACTAAAGTGGAGAAAAGCAACACGTGTGGAAATTTAATTACAAAGAAATCTATTAGAAATAAGGCAAGAAATTGCATCTGACCCTTTCTATATGCAATATCAAAGCTGATCTCTTAAAAATACTAATATAAAGGAAATCATGGCATTTCCTATTGTGATACTGAGAAAGGGTTAGGGTTAGAAAACGTTGTGTACAGAGATGCCATGAACACAGATTTGTGGTAAAATTATCATAGTGATATCATAATTTGGTGATTAATTTAGTTGACGTTGGCAGTCATTAATACCTGGAAATACAACATAGCTCCCAACAATTAAAACATTTCATACACAACTTTTTTAAGCATGATAGACAAACAGGAAGAGAAGATATTCATTGGCGGATGAGTAGCAAGTAGGCATGGCCATGTCGGTTGACACTTCATTAAATGGCAAATAAAGGAAATGAACCAAAAAACAATAGCTGCTCATGGAGGACACAACCATCCTGATTATGACACCAGTCACAGTACGTATGTTGGATATATTTCTATTCATTTGAAAAGATGGGCTACACCCAACCGTAACATTTTTTTTCATCTACCACGGCAGCTCTCACTAGAGGGGTCCCCCAAGGCTCCATTTTAGGCCACATCCTTTTTCACTAGATATTTTACCCTGGGGGGTTCAGTTTCAAGAAACACAATATCTTCTTTCATTGCTTTGCCGATGATGTACAAATTTACATTACTCTGTACAGCCTCTTAAACTGCTTAAAGGACGTCAACATCTGGTTGGTGCTAAACTTTCTTACTTTAAATAAATGTAAGACAGAGATTCTTATGTGTGGATGAGGTAACTTGCTAGGTAATCCTCTTGGTACCATAGGCCCTCAAGCCTCTTACAGTTTACCGTTTGTTAGGAATCTCGGTTTTATATTTGATAGCTCCTTCAAACTTGATAACAAATTAGTTGTGTAGGGAAATCTAGCTTCTTTCAGCTAAGAATTTTGGCAACGGTTAAAGTCTATCTTCCTCCGAGGGATTTTGAAAAAGTTATCCATGCATTTATTACGTCTCGGCTGGATTACTGTAATTCATTGTAACCGGGGGTAGATAAAAATACCCTAAATTGGCTCAATTTAGTACAAAAGGCTGCCGCTCGATTTTTAATCGGTATAAGAAAACGGGAGCATATAACACCAATTTTGTGCTCCCTCTATTGGCTTCCTGTGCGTTTCAGGAATTATTTTAAGATTTTAACGCTTGTCTTTAAGGTTTTAAATGGATTGGCCCCTTCACATCTGTCTGAACTTTCACATCATCATTCTCCAGCTCTAGCACTGAGGTCAGCTAACCAGTTACTTCTAGTTGTCCCAAAAGCCAGGCTAAAAACTGGAGGGGATCAAGCTTTCGTGGTGGGTGGTCCCATTCTCTGGAATAACTTTTAAGTCATTGCTAAAGACACACTTTTTTTAAAGACACACCCTGCCCTTTAATCCTAGCTGAGTTGGCATTAAATGTCTGTGCTACTATTTTGTCTGTGTCTTGTGAATCTATGTAATTTTTTACCTGTTAATTTCATATAGTTTGTATACTTTGATATTTTGTCCCGTTCAGAACTTCAGTCAACGACAGTTGTTTTAAATGTTCTTTATAAATAAAGTTGACATAGACCTTGAGAATTAAATGCCCAGATAAATCCCCACCTGAACGCAAACAGAGGCTCAAAACTTGGTTTGAAAAAAAAAAATTCGAACAAAGGTGGGAAGTAATTGTAATCGCGAATGTGAATGTGAAAAAAGACTTTTGAACAAAGACTTATTTAAGTAACATTTTCCTTTTCTTACAGTCAATACATTTGAGCTCAATATGGCTCCATACATTTCCCTGTGCACAGGAAACCTAAATAAATGCTATGCCTTCTGCAGAGGAAGAGAATTAAGAGAAAAATAGATGAAGAAATGACAGAAGAAATGAGAGTGAACGAGTGCCTCCCCTTCTCATCTCCTCCCCCCTTGGTCTGAGGGGGCGGTCACTGCGAGGGCATTCATGAGGACAGTTACCGGTTTGGCAACTGTCCTCAACACTTTTCCTTCCATCGTTTCCCCTCTAATATTGGTCTCTCTGTCTTACGCAGAGATTCCAGGGAAAAATCAGAAATGGGGTTCTGCCTTTTGCATGTTTGACTAAGCCCCCCTAAAACTACAGCAAATATATAGGCAGCAGGACGTCTTTTGGGACACAGCTTTGGAATTGGCAGCCATGAGCCCCTGACGAATACACAGAATCGCCAAAACTGCTAAGCTGCTAACCACAGAATCTTCGCCAGTGCAATGCTAACTCGCCAACCGGTCATCGCTGTAAATTACCGACCATCAGAAAACAATATTGGGGTAAATGATTGTGCTGTATTACATTTCACATTCAAGTCATATAGCAGATGCTATCACGCAGAGCAAACCTAGTAGTAAGTGGATGGATCTTCATGTTTTTTTCATCCTGGCTACATGTGGGAATTGATGGCAAGAGTACTGCTTCAGAAACAGAGCTAGATAGGACCTATCATAGACTTTAAGAGCTGCAGTCTAATCCCACATGGCTCAGTTGGTTACAACTAGAACCATATTCCCACATCCGACACTTGCAGTAAATGTGTGTGAAAGATATACAACAACATCAGCTAAATTGAAACCGGTCCCCATGAAGCAAAAGTCAATTTCTGGCTCAGGGTTTAGGTTCAAACTTCCAATTCATTTTAGAGTTTGAATTGGGGTTTCTTTAAGGCATTGTTGGTTAAGTTCAGGGTTAAGGTTAGGCATTAAAGCTAGATAAGGTTTAAGCATACATGTTTCTTTACTCAGGTTAAGGTTAGGGTCAAGATTAGTGCAAGGGAGCATGCAATTTCAATTTTCTGGTCCCCAAGAGGATAGCTGTACAAACTTGTGTGTGTGTGTATGCGTGTGTGTATACCAGCCATAACATTATGATCACTGACAGGTAAAGTAAATAACATTGATCTAATCTCATTATCATGTGGGTGGGATATATTAGGCAGCAACTGAACATTCTGTCCTCAAGGTTGATGTGTTAAAAGCAAAATAAATTGGCAAGCGTAAGGATCTGAACAACTTTGACCAGAGCCAAATTGTGATGGCTAGACAACTGGGTCAGAGCATCTCCAAAACGGGCGGAGCATCTCCAAAACGGGCGGAGCATCTCCCGGCCTGCAGTGATCAGAACCCATCAAATGTGGTCCAAGTAAGGAAAAGCGGTGAACCGGTTTTCAACAGCTACATGGGTCAAGGCTCATTGATGCACGTGGAGAGCGAAAGTTGGCCAATGTGGTCTGATCCAACAGACGAGCTACTGTAGCTGAAATTTCTGAAAAAGTTAATGCTGGTACTGATAGAAAGGTGTCAGAACACACAGTGCATCACAGTTTGTTGCATATGGGGCTGCTTAGCCACAGACCAGTCAGGGTGCCCATGCTGACCTGTCCACTGCTGAAAGCGCCTACAATGGGCACGTGACAATTAGAACTGGACCACTGTGGATGGCTGGGTGCATGTGCGTTGCTTATCTGGAGAACACATGACACGAGGATGCACTATGGGAAGAAGGCAAGCCTGTGGAGGCAGTGTGGTGCTTTGGGCAATGCCCTTCTGGGAAACCTTGGGTCCTGCCATTCATGTGGATGTTACTAACATGTGCCACATCTACCTAAGCATTGTTGCAGATCATGTGCACCCTTCCATGGCCACGGTATTCCCTGATGGCATCTGCCTTATTCAGCAAGATAATGTCCCCTGATATAAAGCAAAAATGGTCCATAAATGTTCAATGTATTGACTTTGCCTCCAAATTCCCCAGATCTCAATCCAATCGAGCATCTGTGGGATGTGCTAGACAAACAAATCCGATTCATGGAGGACCCACCTCGCAACTTGTAGGACTCAAAGGACCTGCTGCTAATGCCTTAGACAGGTCAGGGCTGTTTTGGTGGCCAAAGGGGGACCAACACAATATTAGGCAGGTGGTCATAATGTTATGGCTGATTGGTATATATATATACACACTGATGAGCCAAAACATTATAACCACCTTTGGAAGCCAGGACAACACCTTGAACTCTTCATCATGTTCCTCAAAGCAATCCCTGAACAATGTGTGGAGGGTGGCAGCGTGCATTATCCTCCTGAAAGAGGCCCTGCCATCAGGGAATTCCATTGCCATTTAGGGGTGTACCTGGTCTGCGGATAGGAGTTATCATGAACACTGACTGGTCTGCAGCTACACAACCCTTTACACAGCAGGTTATGATGCACAGTGGGTTGTGATTCATTCCTCCCGTAACCATCATTGACATTTTCTGTGACTTCTGACCAAGTAGACCTGTCGGTACGGACCAGACAGGATATCCTTCATTGCACTCGCACATCAATGAGCCTGGAACGCCCAACACCATGCAACCAGTTGTAGTTTGTCCTTCCTCAGACCACTGTCAGTAGGTATCTCTGCTGACTGGGTGCACCCCCCAAGCCTTGCCGTTTCAGATACACTGACCCAGATGTCTGGCCATAAGTCTGGTCCTTGTCACTAAGGTCTTTACTCCTGTCCATTTCTCCTGCATCCAATACGTTGACTACGATAACAGATTGTTCGCTTAGCATCTTATCTACCCAGGCCCTGACACGTGCCCTTGTTAGGAGAGGATCAATGTTATATGCTTCACATATGAGTGGTTATAATGTTTTGGCTCATCGGTGTATATCAAAGTCTGTCAAATTGTCATTTGTTACAACATTCAAAGGTCGAAGTTTGGAAGGTTGCATGGCAAAATGAAGGACGGTTTTACCTCTGGAGTGACTGTTTGGGGGCTGTATGTCATTTGTTATGCAAAGTATCAACGGTGAGTGCTGAGGCAGCATTGCCCTGTCCAACTCACGAGTGACTTGCGGCTCAGTACGGTTGAAACTCAATGCCACCTGCCTCTCTCGGACTCTCACTCATGCTCTCTTCATTTCTCTCCTAACCTTGCTCTTCACCTCTTGTTCTCTCAACATCCCGCTCTTACTCAACCTAACCCTCTCCCTTTTTTTTCCTTCCAATCCTCTCAGTATCACAGTTGAAAGTTTTATTAGTTGCAAACAGATGAAATCTGTTGTTGTGATTGCAGCCAAACGCTTGTGTCTCAGCATCTGAAGCAATGCAGTCTGTAACTCTTGATCAACCTTGACCTCGATCTTCAACCCTCTCTGTCAACCTCTCTACTAATCTCTCTCATAATCCCTCTGTCTTAAACCTCACCCCTCACTCAGTATCTCCAACCTCCCTCTCTGCATCCATCATCCATATTCCCATCCATTCATCCATCCATCCCTCACCATCCATCAATCCCTCCCTTACTCACATTCATCAATCTCTCCCTCTCCCCATCTATCATCTCCCCTCCATTCATCACACTCCCTCCCTCTCCCCATCCCTCCCTCTCCCCATCCCTCCCTCTCCCCATCCCTCCCTCCCTCCCCCATCCATCCCTCCATGTCCCCATCTATCATCTCCCCTCCATTCATCACACTCCCTCCCTCACTCCCTCCATCCCT
>JACXGJ010016737.1:0-11954 GCA_016801105.1 Esox niger
CCTACCACAGATGGGATCCTACCACAGATGGGATCCTACCACAGATGGGATCCTACCACATAGATGGGATCCTACCACATAGATGGGATCCTACCACATAGATGGGATCCTACCACATAGATGGGATCCTACCACATAGATGGGATCCTACCACATAGATGGGATCCTACCACATAGATGGGATCCTACCACATAGATGGGATCCTACCACATAGATGGGATCCTACCACATAGACTGGATCCTACAACATAGATGGGCATTCATGACATTTCATTGCCTGCTCACAGTATATCCTACTATTCTATTTCTGTCCGGATAGGAAATGATTTTGGTTTGCCTAGGACAGCAGAACGGATCACAGTAGGAGACACTAGCTCAACCTTGGCGGCCATCTTTGTCAGGGAAATTAGTCTGAAGTAGACCAACAAACCTATATTTAGTAGTGTATGTACTTTGAAGAAAGACAATAAAACCGGTAGATTTTCTGATTCTTAGCTTTCTTTTTTTAAACACAATTTATGTACTTGAATGTAAACCATTTTTACCCCCTGTCCAGCAAGAAACTGATTCTTACCCTACTGCTATGTGGGTGACTTGTGTAATGGGGGAAAACCACACACGCTCACATGCAAGCACATGGCCTAGAGGTTCTCCAGGTGAACACCCAGGAAACCACAAACCATAGAACAATTACATGTGAACCTATTGTGATCTCTGTACATTTACTTCAGTTAGAATTCAAGTTGACCCCAGTTGGAATTGGGGGTAAGGTTGGTTGGTTGTTGTTTCACCAGCAGAACCGTGTGGTCAGGAGCAAAGGCCTAATTTCTGAAAGTAGCCAGTGGTGCCAACTTTGTTTTTGAGTGACTAAATCAATTACAAGCTCAAACACACAACCGCTTTCATTTCCATTATGAACCCAGTGTTAAAACAATTCACTGCCTGAGTTGAATACAGGAATACTCCATGAAGAACATCTACCTGATCACCTACGCTAGGTAATAACAAGGATGGATTTTGGTTTGGGCTGCAGAGAGCACTAGAGCCATAGTTAATAAAAAATGCTCTCCTCTGCATCTGTGGATTTAAGACGTCCCTCCACCTGCTGTTAGCCTGTTTCCATGGTAACCGGTTAGCCCATTCCAGTCCCGTCTTCAGAGTTTATAAGCCCGGGGGTGTTATGCGACCCAGCATACAATGGCATGGTGCTGGGCTGTTCTGTACGCACAACCCCGTGTGCCTGGATTCGGCCCTCAGCTGTGGTATATGAACCATGTACAACCAAACCCCAGAGGTAGTTAGGAGATAGAACAAGAAGTGTTGATCTTTTTTTGTCATAGCTGTGGTCTCAGGTCTCGAATAACAGAGCTTCGGAGCCAATTGGGATTCAAACAGTCGGTTCATAATTAATTAATGAAAAGCAGCAGGTTGTGGGTTCGGTTCCCACGTGGGAACAGGTGGAAGTTGTATGCACCCACAATCGCAAGTCGCTCTAGATAAGGACGTCAGCAGAATGACTAAAACGGAACGGCTCTTAATCCGAATCCATGCGATTGTGTCCACGCCCCTGATATGAAGAGTTACCGAAGCCATGTACGTGATTATCTAGGCTTAAACATTGTGATGACGGATTAAAGTGTCTTCTGCCTGGCACACATTATGGTATTAACACTGTCCTAAGCCATAGCTACAGGTTTGGCACTTCTTATAATGAGATTCACATAAATTCTGCGGTTCCCAAATTCAGCCCCCCCAGCTTGGAAACAGAGTATTTAGAGTACTGCCTCCTCCCACTCAGCCTCTCTGACTGCCTACTCTCTCTCCAACATCGCCACTGTGGGTCTGTTCAGAACGCTGCAGTGTTACACAACATTACTCAACGTTTAGAGGCATGGGGTAGAACAGACCTCCCTGTTTGGAAGAATAGAGAATAAACCCCAGCTCTGTTTGTTTCATCTGTCGAGTCTGTACTATTTAAAATTTTGGAGCGCTTCGCCTGAACGAATGCTCCCCTTGATCCGTGAAACAAGAAGCCGGGTCAGTCTGGATGGAATGTCCACCTCTAGCGCTCAGCTCTGTTATCACATGAACAGCAGGCTGTGCCCGCCCCCAGCCCTGACACGTGTTCTGGTCACGTTAGATGATGAGGACCGGCTGCTCTGAGCGTCTCAGTAGGTGGGGCCGCTCCGCAGGGTATGGCGGGGGCTGCAATGATGTAGTGACTGGGTCATGGTCTTGTCTCTGATAGGCCAGATAGAGGTCACTTGACACAGACTCAGGGGGCGGTGCCCATGAACTTGTGTAAAAAAAAGTATGAATGGACACACTGATGGAAAATTGGTAGAAACAACAATGATGCCGGGCTCTGGACTATTCCATCCGGTAACAACAAAAGGTGTAATCTTATCAGACACTTCCAACTGTATTTGCCATCTCCAACTGATGTGTTTTTATCACCTGCATTGGTAACGGCTTGTTTTTAATTGTCATGATGATGACTGCAGTATTATGGCAAACCCATATGAATGTAGTCCACATGTCAAAGTGCAGATTACCATTCAAACTCACAACGCAAGCAGTTTGCTTTTAACAAGTCATCCACTCAGATTTTCTTTTATCGGGTAGGATTACGTTTTGAAAATGAATTAATAGAACAAATCTTCCAAATGTTCCTCTTGTCTGACAGGCATAATCCACGAGGATAAAGTTAGAAAACACCCTCTGAACATGAATTCCATTTGCATTGGCACGCTATTCCTGTTCCTCAACACAACCTTGTTACACACTGCAGACTGCAATCGTTTGCACTGCACTTGGTTGTTTTCTGGTAAGCTGATAAGACATCTTCATCCTACATTATGTTGGATCACCGGTAACTGCCAGTGATGTAACTGCCTCCTGGTTCCTGTGAGGCTGGTGTTAACATCCTCATGATGTTATTGAATGATATTAATTCCTGGTCTCTGTCTACTGTTGTTGAGCAGTGAGCGGCTAGCAGCGGTTATGTTGGTTGAGTTACTGGCCAGGCTTCGGTGTGCCCGGTTGTAGTCTTTGTGCAGTGCTCAGTTTGATACGGACCCATTCGGTTCAGGATGTGGACTGAAATGTGTCAGGTAGGATAGGCTTATTTCTCTGCATCAAAGCCGGACCAGTGCTGTTGGAGACCGGGTGGGCTGAGGACATGAGAAGACATGCGGCATCAGCCAACAACTCATGCAACTTTAATAAGCCTCTGGGGTGGGGGTGCGCTGCGCACAGCCAGGCCCGGTCCGACCGCCACAGGAGGCTGCTGGAGTGCTGCATCGGCCAGAGAGGATGGAGGGGGTTGTCAGTCCGCTGGCAGGACTGTTTGGAACCAGGGACCGGTCCAACCAGAAATGCTGGTTTTCATTGCAGAACTGCTGTGCTACGTGTGGTGTACTAATGAACCAGGTAGACAGCCATTTTACACCCTCAGTCTCTGTACCCTCCGGGTCCGCGGCGCGGTGGCCGCCCCACCTGGTTCCCTGTCTTCTGCTTAATTAATAAATGCAAGGAGGGGCGGGGTTTCAATATGCTGAGGCGGCACCATTGCAGGGGCATGTCAAAGTTTGAACCCAGGATGTTGCCATAACTACCGTATGGAAATTAGGCTCTTTTGAATTTTAATTATCCACGTAAACCTTTTCAGCTGGTTATGAAATTGGACAACGAGGGGCATTCCGTCGCAGCAGTGGTTCTGAAGACCTACAGATTGCTGTAGTCTTGCTGAATTCTGTAGCACATTTTTGTTCATGGTCATATTTTTATTCTCCATTTGAGCAGCTGATGTGCTTTTGTTGTTTGCATAAAACACCCTCCAGAATGCACACACATGCAGAGACGACTTCACAGCGGACTCAAACGCCGTCGGACTCAAACGCCGGCGGACTTAAATGCTGTCATTTTATTTTTAGAGACTCCCTGAGTAGTTCTCAACTTTTCAACCCATATTGCACTAAACCCAATTTAGCCAGCTCCAAAATGAATATTTAAGAACAATGACCTAGCTACTGTTCTGGCACAAATGGAAGCGACGTTGGTGGGTTTCCAATGGGCTACGTTTAGTTTAAAATAACCCTATCCTTGTTTTGGCCCAGAAAGGTCAAGCCAGGACAAAGGAATGGAGGACAATAAATTGACCGAAATTATTACGATCTTTCTGAATCAGACCTAAATAGTTTAGGGACATTTTCCTTTGAGAGTTGGGCCTGTTTCAAATTCCAATGTCACGTACAAATTATCAAGACAAGTCTATCCTTCAGGACGTCTGTATTGTCTGTTTATGATTGTCAGGATTTATCTCTGTGATTTATCTCCTCTCTTTCCTTGTTAGATTGGGTGATCTGGGATGAAGTCTCATGAAGTCCCTCATTGGAGCTGACATTAACAGTCAGCAGAAAAAACAAGTGCAGACTCATTACAAGGCAGCAACAGCCCCTCCTCCCCTGCCGTCATTTCCCCCACAACGTCTGTCTGACAGTCCTAGGTGACCTACGCCATGGCCAGTCGAAGGAAGACCACCACCCCTTGCAGAGCGGATGCGGATGACCGACCTGATGACGTGACGGAACAGGACGATCCAGGTGAGATGGAGGTGGATCCATCTGCAAATGACAGCGGCGCTGTCGAGAACGGATCCACGGACATGCTACCTGGAGAGGACTGGAGCTCTGGGACGGAACCTGGTTGTTCGCGCCAGGAGTCGCCGGCACCAGAGAAACCAGAGGTGCAGGATTCAAAGCCACAGAGGAAGCAGTCAGGAGGCTACGAATGCAAGTACTGTCCGTTCTCTACGCCAAACCTAAATGAGTTCAAAGAGCATGTTGACTCCAGTCACCCTAACGTCATTCTCAACCCGCTCTACCTGTGTGCTGTGTGCAACTTCAACACAAAGAAGTTTGACACCCTGACGGAGCACAACGAAAGGTTTCATCCAGGGGAGAGCAACTTTAAGTTCAAAAGAATCAAACTGAACAATCAGACCATCCTGGAGCAGACAATAGAAAGAGCAAGCAGCGCTGTCGTCTGTAATTCCACCAACAGCACTCTAACTGGAGAAGACTTTGGCACTTTCCCACTCAGCAAATCCACAAATGTGAAAATCAGTAAGCCAAAAACAGACAATAAAAGGTTATTGACAGAAAATCAATCGGAGAGACTCAACCCTGAGCTCGCCAAAAAGCAGATCACAGCAGTGAATGTGAACGGGACTGTGATCATTCCAGAAGCAACCCTAAAAGATGGACTTTCTCATATCATGCCCTCTCTTCAGCGTCCACCTAACTACAACTTAGTACCAAAAATCGCTGTCCCTTTGAACACCTCGAAGTACAACCCTTCACTAGACTGTAACCTGACACTTATCACATCCTTCAATAAGTTCCCTTACCCTACACAAGCAGAGCTGTCCTGGCTTACCGCTGCCTCCAAACACCCGGAGGATGAGATCAAAGTGTGGTTTACCACTCAGAGGCTAAAGCAGGGCATCAGCTGGTCCCCGGAAGAAGTAGAAGAAGCCAGAAAGAAGATGTTTAACGGTACCATTCATTCAGTCCCACAGACAACCTTCACTGTATTGAACAGTGCCCAGCTGACTCAAGCCAACAAAGGCCAGCAGTCCCTTGTTCAAACCGTCCCATTTAACCTTCTTGGACAGACCAGTTACGTGTTGACGCCGGTCGCAAACGGTTCAACCGTCAGTCGTTCGCCTATCACGTTAACCATGGCCAACCAGGTGGTGCAATCTGTAAAGCGACCTTTGGCAGCTCCGGTAGTTGCCTCTGAGATCAAACGTCCCTCCATAATCCAAACAATTCAGGCACCTACGACGAAACTGGTGGCTTCGCCTAAACCCAGCTTCACTTCTGACTCCAATAAAACTCCGGACCAGATTGCGGTGCTAAAAGCTAGCTACACCCAGTGCCAGTTCCCTGAGGAGGAGGAGGTGTATCGTCTAATCGAGTCTACCGGCCTCTCCAGGGGGGAGATCAAAAAGTGGTTCAGCGAGCAACGCATACTCAACCACAAGGTGGTGCCTCAAGTAATAAAGATCGAACCCCAGGGGTTGAATGACGTTCAGCCCAAAAAGGCAGTCCCAACCCAGTTTCCTCTCCTGGAGAGGCTCAAAGGTAAATCCTCTGAGCAGCTCAATATGCTAGAGGAGAGTTTCCAGCGGAGCAGTTTCCCCACAGAAGCTGACATCAACAACCTTGTCATGGGCACAAGGCTCTCAAAGACCGAGATCGACTGCTGGTTCTCAGAGCGCAGAGCGCTCCAGGACAATCTTCAGCAAGCACTGGCAAACTGCTTGGGTCCAAAACCCATTGAGGAGCCACGGGGGACAGGTCTACTGAATGGTATTCACGAACTGGACAACAAAGTCCGGACCTCACCTCTTCCAATTGTCACAACTTCCTCCAACACCAGCCAAGAACCCATTGATGGCAAATCGTTGGAGCTCCTCAAAGAAGTGTTCACCCAAACCCAGTGGCCATCGCCAGAGGAGTACAGTCAGCTGGAAGTCCAGACGGCGTTGGATCGCACTGAGATTGTCCGCTGGTTCAAGGACAACCGATCCGCCCTGAAGAATGGAACCTTGGAGTGGATGGATCAGTTCCAGAATGTCCACGGCAAAGCAGGACAGAACGGACCGAGCTCGTCGACATCAGCCATTGCCGAACAACCCCCGAGCGGCACTCCTAAGCAGCCCTTCACAGAGGCCCGAGTGTCTCTGAAGGGGGACGATGTGGCGGAGAAGCTCCCAGATAGGTCGAAACTCATCAACCAGGACATAGTTCAGTGGTTTACCAGTAAGCTTGGCCAGAGCATGACGGACATCAGCAGGACCAGGGACCAACATGGACAGACCGGTGTGGACAGAAGCAGGTGGGTGAAGGTGACCATGGCTGTCGGGGACGAGACTAAAGGTGCTTTAGAGAACCAGAGGGTCGTCCCGGAGCCAGAGGTGCTGGTGGGAGACCAGCCAAGCCAGGTTACTGGTTGAAAAAACCATGGTGAGTATGGCAAGGGAATTGAATGCCAGCTTCTGACCATTTTAGAAGATGTATTACATTAAAGTCAGTGTGTTAATTTTTGTCCTAATGACCTGAGTAACTGAACTAGAACAGCTTGCCTTGCTGCTTTGCTCCCCACTCTAGACCCAAACCCTGTTCTGGAAGACTGTAGTCAGATGTTTACATTTGGAAAGAAAGCCACGTCAGAATTTTGTGCGCGCACACGCACACAGTTAAGCCCAAAAGTATTCATACCCTTGCCAAATGTTGAGCTATAGTGTATTTGTATTTTACCAATAGGTTTCTACTGGCTGAAAATTATAAAAACAAGTGAAGAAACACTGTAAGACAGTGTGCTGGAGATACAAATGTATAATGTAACTATTTTGTTTTTTCAAATTTTTACTAAAAATGTCATATTCAACATTCTTCATACCCTTAAGTGTTGCAGATTTTTGAGAATATGCAAGTTTCTATACCATTTAATTTCCAACATAAGAGAGCGTTCTAATCACCAGTAAATAGAGACCAGCTGAACAGCAGTAGTTCTCTAGTCAGTTACTAGTCAACTGCAAGTCATGGCTAAAAACAGACATTTCCAGCCAGAAGAAACTGATTGGTCAAATACAAATTCCCTATAGCTCAAACTTTGGCATGGGTATGAATACTTTGGTGCTTAAGTCTGTCAAGTCTGCACAGTTTTTTGTGATGAACATACTGGTTCCTCTAAGCACAAACCTGTTTTATCGGGCAGTGTACGGCTAAATGAAAGCCTGCAGGAGGGGTCAGAACAATCAAACTCAGCCATTTTAACAAGCCTCCCTATACAGAGTTTGGGGGTTCACCTGAGATGTTGTCTGTCTGCCGTGTATAATGTGGCTGTCATTCACTGTGTTTCAGAGGACAACAGAGGATGCTGAGCTTCTCAGACAGAAGATTATCAAGATTGTCGAATCCACAACCAATGATTTGCTCCCTGTCCTATGACGTGGGAAGCACAGTGGACAGTAGAGCCCACTCAAAACACTGACTTGTAAGACCATTGAGTGCCAAAGCTGGACTTGATGCATATTGTTATCACAAAAAAGGGCCCTTGTAAATATTTTTATGTATTGCAAAAGCTTTGTAAACATTTTCGGGGGTTGATAGTTTTGTTACATTTATAATAGGAGTCCCCAATAACCCCCAAAAAGAGGAATGTTTTTGTTTTTATTAAGATGACAGTAATTGTAAAACAATTCACCAGTTGGTAATTTTGTTAAAAAAGGAAGAGAAAGTAATTGGAGCAACTACAGCTGGTCATAAATGGCACTTATTTCACCTGGAACAAGTAACACTTCGGATCCGACAGAGTTCATCCATTGAACCATAGGTTTTATAGTGGTTTGCCGCCAAACTGTAGTACCACCTAGCCTGGGTACCAGATGAGTGTAATGATAGCACAAAAACAGGTCTGCTAGACACCAATCAATAAAACAGAAACGAGGAAATGCACTGTACGTGTTTTTGTAGCCAGTCCGTTTTAAACTGCAGCTATCTTTGCGTTGGTAACAGGTTTCTTTTATCGTGTTTGCTTTTTAGACGGCACCATGTTGTTTCGCTCCATTTCAGTGGCAGACTTGAGACGGCTGCTTCCATTAGTGATTCATGTTCATGCTACCAACAACCTCTTTGCTTGCTCTTTTTTATCAGTCTGCTGTAACTCAATAAAACACAACCAACTGAAGCGGTCTTGTGGTCCATTCTGAACGACAGTGAAGCTTTGACCTGAACACGAACACTTGACCACGCACACTGGAAAGAATCTGTTCTTGGGACGACTCATTCTGCATTTCCTTGTGCTAAAATACAACTTAAGAAATGTGAAGTTGAGAGGCACAGTGGCAATGAGAAGACAATGTTTATTACTCACATAACTTCAGTGGAAAATTGTGGCCTTGGACGATCCAGTGATCTGGGCCACATGTATCGCTGTGGTGTGGGTTCAAATCCTGTTCACATGTCTTTCAGCCAAACTATATCCCCACTATCAATAAAAACCAAAGCCTAAAAATGTTTTACAAAATGGGAACAGAACTGAAGTTTGGTTCCATTCCCTTTAGTCAATACAAAATGCAATTAAGTTCACAGAGACCAAATCCAGCCAAAGACAATTATCAAGATGCACAACTAAGACATCCTCTGGTGAAAGGTCATAGTAGCATACATTATTAACAACTCTTCAGAGCAAACTTTGCATTGAAACTTAATATGCTGAACTTGGATGGAATTGACTGCAACTCTGCTACATAACTGTACATCCTCAAGACAAGTGTGATTATAACAACGCTGCTTTTAGATTTTATTTAATCTGTTGGCAGGAATCAAATTGTGAACAGACTCAATGTGTCAGTTCACAATTTGATGCCATTTCAAAGGTGTGTTACACACAATGTAGGCATACATCAACATTTGCTGATTTATTTGTATTATCCATTAAAGTTGTCCTGTAGAAGAGCTAAATCGAGGGAGAAGGAACAGACTGCAGTTTCACATGGATCCAAAGCAGTCTACTGCAGTGGGACAAGCCTCAGGTGTTTCCAGGCCAACTTGACTTCTGACAAATTACACTGTTAACAAGTAAAACAAAATTAGCGGCAATCTCACTCCCCAGCGATATGAAAAGACAAAACTAACATTCTGTGCTGCTGTGCAATTATAAAAACCCTTTGACAGCACAAACATCAGGACGGGAGTACGAACAAGGAAAATTAAGTTATATACGTTTTGCACTGTTGATGCGAGTTGCCGTGGCCTCCCGCTCTGTTCGGAGGGAAAATATTACTTAGTTGTTAGCGCTCAGCTGTTCTTGCACCGAACAATGCTTTTTTTTTTGTCAAACCCACGTTGTAATGAAGCTAGCTGCGACAGCGTTCTGGCTACGAGAAATCCTGTAATTACAGTGTAATCTGATATGGCATCGTGTGAGGCTGCAACACAGAAAGAAAAATAACACGCTGGTCAGAAACAAAGCTGCGGCATCTCTTGGGAACTGTCCGGAGGGTGGGGGCAGGGGAGTTTGTATAAAATCTGGTTTTCTTCTGCATCATTTCAACATCCGCAGGAGTTGCAACGTAGGAAAGTCTTTAGGAGACCAGAGTCTTTGTCCTGCTCCACAGTTGAATGGGGGACCGTCTACTCAATCATCTCCCAGGCGGAAGCCAGCTCCCCAGGCATGTCGTCCTCCTCCTCCGGCTTCTGGAGCTGCAGGTCTCCTGCTGGGCACAGCCCCAAAACCGGACACGCCCCCTCGTCTGTTTGGCAGGAAGCGGTACCTGCAAACAGATAAATGTAAAATAACCGCTTTCAATCAGTGTGCAAGGCCACGCCAGACATTCAGACGGACGTGGTGTGGAAATTATGTGTAAAACTGAGTATCTTGCAACCTCCCTATAATGAGCCAGTTACTGACAAGTAAAAAGAAAACGAGCGATATAACAGACAGCAGAAGTATTTTTTATGTAGTATGTACTATTCATTGGCAATCAACCTAATGGGGCCTCTGAATCAACGTTTGTGATTTAGTTTATTCAAAGTCCGCGGATCAGGGCCAATAAGGATTCAGCCACCAGACGGGTGACATGAAAGAACTCACAGCAGCTCAGGTGTTGACAGGAAGGACCGTCCCCCCAGATCCATGGGGTATTTAAACATCAGGAAGAAGTACAGGTGGCCCACCAGGTTCCCGATCAGTTCATTGACAACACTGGCAACGAGAGGAGCACAAACAGCGAGTTCAGAAAACCCTTTCCAGCAGACCTTTCTGACACACTGAGGCTAAATAAAGGAACCACTCACGAGCCTCCTATTATGTAGTTGAATCCCAGGATGACCCAGGGTAGATAACATGCCTACAGGAGAACATGCAAAGAACTTCATTACAGCTCAATTTATACAATACTCAAGTTATTCATACAAAAGATCATTTATTATAGAATAAGAATATGGCATATTAAAATAAACAAAACAACACAGTATATTGTTTATTATTCACTTTTGAGAAGATGTAATGATACTGAACGGGTATGGAATTCTGAATATACCTTGAAACGGGTTCCAAACCAGAAGGACACGATCATTTCTCGGTTCAGCTGAGCCCACACGTACAGCACTGACATGATCAATGGGATCATCAGCAGCTGCAATAGACAACATGAACACCGGGTTCTGAGCGGTTCACTCTGACCCCCTATACCAGTGCTAGTTACACCACCAGAAACGGGTCAGTACCAGCACTTGGTCAACACTTAATTTGAGTATCAAAACAAAAAAAGACAAATTGGGTGCAATCACAAAGATTGCTCACTTTTTCAGCTGGTGTTTAAGTGGTGACATTATAGAGCAAACATTTCATGGTGAACTCCTGTCACATGACCCATTTGAAATCTCATCCCAGTTGAAAAGACCCACCTAGCAAATCATTGGTATAGAACAGTGGTTCTCAACTCCAGGCCTCGGGACCCAAAGTACAGTTGGTTTTCATTCAATCCCTCTCAATATTGACTCATTCAGACCTGGGACACCAAATGAATGCAATTAACTATGAGGTACAATAGAAAACCAGCAGTAGACTGGGTTCTGAGGCCTGGAGAACCACTGGTTTAGAAGACAAAGCAGCGCCACGTCTAGCACAGGTCCGACACGTTGGGACCTTCACCCCACAACATCCAGGCCACTGGTCCAACACGCTGGGACCTACAGCAGCGCAACATCCAGACCACTGGTGCAACACGCTGGGACCTACAGCAGCGCAACATCCAGACCACTGGTGCAACACGCTGGGACCTACAGCAGCGCAACATCCAGACCACTGGTGCAACACGCTGGGACCTACAGCAGCGCAACATCCAGACCACTGGTGCAACACGCTGGGACCTACA
>JACXGJ010016738.1:0-11936 GCA_016801105.1 Esox niger
GAGGGGAAGGGGGTAAATGGGTGTGGAGGGGAAGGGGGGAGGAAAGGAAGAGAAGCGGCAGCAGAAGGCCCAAGTTGATGACCCGGGACCTGGGAAGAGGAGGTCCTAGGATCTGGAAGAACACAGAACCAGCCGATAGAAAGAACAGAGAATTGAGCTGTTTAAGACAGACACGATTCTACAGAAAGGTGTAGGTCTCTTCAATGTAATTAGTGTTTGTTTATGAATGTACTGGTTAGTCAATGTAATTAGCATGTGTCATGTATTTGTTCACTAACTTTCTAAACATTCAAAGGAGGGTGCTTTTGAGTAATTTCTGACCTCTTTCTCTCGCTCACACACACACACACACACACACACACACACACACACACACACACACACACACACACACACAAACACACACAGCTATGGATTAGCCTACGGGTTTGGTAGTGAATGTCTGTGTGTGTGTGAGAGTGTGTGTGTTTGTAGTCAAGACAGAGAGCTGAAACGTAACTGTTTGAACACGAGCAGCACCACTCTCCCAAACATCAGAAGCAATCACACATCAATGACAACATAAAGATTGAGTAAAAGACAGACAGGCAGACCACTGTAGCAGACCACTGCAGACCACTGTAGCAGACCACTGCAGACCACTGTAGCAGACCACTGTAGCTTTTTTATATGCCCTAATCTTTTTTAGTCTCTGTTGTTCTCTTCTCTTTCAGATTAGTTTCATATGTCATATGTTTGGACACACCTCAAGGGCATTTCATTCGTTTTTTACATATAGTAGAATAATAGTGAACACCAAAACAATGAAATAACACATATGGAATCAAGTAACAACCAAAAAAGCCTTAAACAGATCAAAATAGCGCTCCTATTGTAGATACTTCAAAGTAGCAAACCCTTTGCCTTGATGACAGCTTTGCACACTCCTGGCATTCCCTCAACCAGCTCGAGGAGGTAGAAAAAAGTTAAACTAAATACCCTGAATGAATTGGTGTAGCCAAATGAGTAACCTTTGATATATGAGTATGCATATATTGAATATATTTCATCTTAAAAATGCCAGAACTCCAGATCAACCCTGTTCACATCTTGTACATGAAAGAACGTCTCCCTCTAGTGTCCGCATAAAGAAGCGCTAAAAAGTCGTCATGTGACACAGCTGCATTCTTTCTACCAGAAGGGTCACTCACCACAGGTATAAATGACACTGAGGTACTTCCTGGTGCCGGAGTAACAGGGGTCACCAAACTCTCGTGTGGACGCCCGGATGAAACAGCTCTGTTTCCCATGACAACGGCCCGTAATCACCTGGAGAGCCACGTCCGACTGGCAGTCTGAGGGAGGATGGGGGAGAGGGGGAGAGTGAGGGGGAGAGGGAGAGGGGGGAGAGTGGGGAGAGGGGGAGAGATGGGGGGAGGGAGGGAGTCAAGAAAGAGGGATGGAGTGAGACAGAGGGGGAGAGAAAGACAGGGAGAGGGAGATCGGGGGAGGATTGGGGGGGGTAGAGACACCCAATGAGTCAGTCCAGAATACAGGTAAGAGGGGACACATTCCCTGACAACAGCAACAATCTGTGCAGACTGGGGCTTCACTATGATGGCATCATTAAAGCATGTAGACCTGTGATTGGATTTGGTTCCTCAACAGACACAGAGAGGCTCCTGCCTCAGAAGAACATCAACTGTTCCACAATCTGATGGCGAGAACAGATGCACTCTACATTATCTCTCACTTACCGTTGTCTCTCTCTCTCTTCCCCTTTTTCTCTCCCAGACTTTCTCTCTCCCTGCCTCGCACACCCTGTCCTTCTCTTTCTCCTTCTCTGTCCGCCCACATCCCCTCCCGCTCTCTCTAACCACCCCACCCGACCCCAAGTGTTATGTGTTTGTGTTGGGGAAAAAAAGAGAACCAACAGTTCCTCCCGATCGTTGCCTCTCAGTACAAATGAGCTCCCTTCATTCTTCATGTGATGCACGGCCAAGACAAGTGTCTTGTTCAGCGTCTTTCACTGGTCCTCAGCACTTAATAGGGACACAAAGAGCTACACGAACCTGGTCAACATACCATAAGGACCGGTCACGTTCTGCAGACTAAAATTAAAGAGCAGACAGATCCTCCAGTTCCAGTAGAGGGAACCTCTGGGACAACCCTGCCCCCTCCCATGCTCCTCCCTTCGGGGGCCCCCCCAGAGACATCCCGCACGGGCCTCTCGCTGTGATGAGACAGCGGATCTCCTGCAGGGGGCGGATGGGAGGGAGGAGTGGCCCGGACACCTGTCTGAGTGATGGATGGGGTGGGTCATACATCATCACTAAGCGCCTGCCAGCCCCATCGCCTCGCCTCTGACTCAATCCTCAGCTCTCCACATCCCCCTGGGGAGGATGGACGGATGTGAGTCCTTTGATTTGGCCTTTTCCCTCTGGGGAGGATGGACAGAAGGCTCTGAGGTGAAGGTTCACTACAGGCTCTGAGGTGAACAGACAAGTCGTGTGTCCATCTGTTCAAACGGTTTTCTAGTTGCAGGTTCTACAGACATATGAGGAAACACATTACTTCTACACTCAAATTGTTGGTCCCCTCTCTTTAACGCTCGTTTTTTTTTCAAAACCAAATCTGTGTTTTTGATTTAAATGTCACTTCACATTGGTTCAAAGATTTAACTTTGTCCAACAGAAGCCGTGACGTTTCAAAGACACCTGAATGTTTCCTTTCAGAAAAGACCAGTCTTTAAATGTTGTACCAAATGAAAGGAGTGTTTCTAAAATGGATGTAACGTTACATTCCATTTGAGTTGGATACGTTTCCATGTGCCTAGAACCGTGTGGTCTGTCTTTCCCCCTGTGGGAACACAAAAACAGATCCAAAATACAGATTTGGTAAATAAAATAACTGAATCCTTTAATGATGTCAGTACTGAAGGAGACCCTAGACACACAGCCTGGTAGTGTTACCTCATACACGCAATCACATTCATTACCATCCTGGATCAGTCTGGGAACTGTCTGCTTCTCCCAAGTTAATCAAGGTCGGGAGGGTTCCACGTGCAAGCTCCACGTGCATTTCATCGCTACCAAACAGATGTGGTCTTCGACGTAGGAGCCATTCTATTGGTTAGCTCACTCGATCCCAGCCGAAGTGTTCGAAAGAGAACAAACACAAAGGGAGAGCCGGGTGTGGTCAGCGACCAGCCCCCCCTCGCCGGACACCGAGATGACCCTGTGGCAACTCTGCCGGTAACCTCTGGTTCTTCAGGACCGCTCCCAGGAGGCCCTGGACCATCACAAACTAAACAGACCAAGTACTGACAGAAGAGTTTCCTTTAAAAAGAGACACTACTGGAGTGTGTGTGTGTGTGTGTGTGTGTGAGTGTGTGTGTGTGTGCGCTCTCCCAGTCCATCCAGGAGAGATGAGGAAGTACAGGCCAGCACTCACATGTCACCAGACTCAGGACGGATGATGATGGGGGTCACAGGTCAAATAGCCCAAATCAGGAACTAAAGAACAACACAGACACCAGTTGAATCTGTCTATCTTTCTGTCCTCCTCTCTTTGAAGTAAGGTCATGATGGTTAGCAGTATATGGGCTCCTTGGAACGAACTGCACCACATTCTACCCCACCAGCTCCACATTCTACCCCACCAGCTCCACACTCTACCCCACCAGCTCCACATTCTACCCCACCAGCTCCACACTCTACCCCACCAGCTCCACACTCTACCCCACCCGCTCCACACTCTACCCCACCAGCTCCACACTCTACCCCACCCGCTCCACACTCTACCCCACCAGCTCCACACTCTACCCCACCAGCTCCACACTCTACCCCACCCGCTCCACACTCTACCCCACCAGCTCCACACTCTACCCCACCAGCTCCACACTCTACCCCACCAGCTCCACACTTTCATGTCAAAAAAGCAAACAAGGAAGACAAAGTATCGAAATGGCCTGCCTTGTTTGACTACAGCTCTGACACCAAGCAGGTGGTCAATACTTGTATTAAAACACATCCATCTAAACCCAGCATGTGTTATAGATACGAAACCCCTGCAGAATGCCACATCAACATCCGTGTCAAAGCAGGACAGGATTCCAGTTGGACTTTTCCAAACGCTCCCAGGCAGATCCGCAGTAATTTCCCTCCAGGATGTGTTGGCCTGGCAGGTTGTGGGAACGTTCTGGGAACGTCGTAACCGGAGCCTATTAATGCTTTCACACCTCAATAGGTTGCAGCTTTCTCATTGGACCCCTGCTGATGCCAGCCACACACACACACACACACACCTACTCCCCCCCCCACACAGACACACACACAGTCACAGACACACACACAGTCACAGACACACACACAGCTCGCTCATTACAAACTGCCTCCAAACTACTCAGGTTTTTGGAAGACCTATTTAATGTTTTGTCTGCAGTGGGTCTTTAAGTCATAGTGCCCTATGTACATTCTCCAACTGATTGGACTTTTAATGACATTTTCATAAATAGCACTGAGACCAGTAACTGCTAGGCTGTGGTAATTTCAATCCTTCTACAGTTTCCCACAGGTTTATTTTTGGTGTTTTTATTAAAAACAATCTGCTAATGTACATCTAACATTTAGAGAGTTACACCAGATGAACCAGTAGAATAAACCTTTAGAAATATTCATTCCTGTGCCCAGGATAGCCCCCTGCCAATTACTGCAGGGTATATTGCATCTTGTAAAATGTATTATTAAAAATAAATAATGTTAGATAACTTGTTACTATCTGGATGCATCTATAATGAAAAACGATAGACCTGTATCAAATCTCCCTTTTATGGCCAAGATCATTGAGAAGAGTTTCTTCAATCAACTCAGCAATTTTGTGACCTCAAGCGGTCTCTTAGACAAATATCAGTCAGGCTTCTGACCTCACCACAGCACTGAAACGTCCCTGATTAAAGTTTTAAATGATATTTGTCTGAATGCTGATTCAGATAAAATAACAGTTCTAGTTCCATTAGATCTCAGTGCAGCATTTGACACTTTAGATCATAGAACACTTCTAGAGTCCAAACTAAACATGGTCAAGCCGTGTTTGGCAGTTATGCTGCGCACAACTGGAATAAACTACCAGGAGATCTTAGGCGTTCACCAAACGTGTACACTTTTAAATCCAGCTTTCACGTGCCTGTGACTGAGCTCTTAAACTTAGCTTCCTATGTTTTTATCACTTTACCTTAACTGACAGCGTTCATAGATTCCTAGGTTTGTATCTGTTTTATTATTTCTATTTTCTATGCTTTATTATTATGCTCTATTGTATACGTATTATTTTATTTATTTAGTTATTAAATGTTTATTCTGCTATCTTTTACCAATCATAATGCAAGTTCTGGTGCTATCAGAGAAACAATCTCTGTGTACTGTATTTTTATTGTCACTGTAAAGCACATTGAATTGCTTCTATGTATGAATTGTGCTATATAAATAAACTAGCTTGCTTGCTAACTCAGCAACAGAAGCTAGCTCTGCAACACGTAACATTTATGAGCGCTATACCTATTCCCAGATAGCTTAGCTACATTACTGGACGTTAGCTACTCATGATGGGTATGTCATGCTTGTTTTCGTGACTTTCACGTACGTTTCACACATATCTATGATTTTCATACATTTCACACATCTCTATTATTTTCATACGTTTCACACATCTCTATTATTTTCATACATTTCACACATCTCTATGATTTTCATACGTTTCACTCATCTCTATTATTTTCATACGTTTCACACATCTCTATTATTTTCATACGTTTCACACATCTCTATTATTTTCATACATTTCACACATCTCTATTATTTTCATACGTTTCACACATCTCTATGGTCTATGCGTGTGAACATAGGGGCTGTCCCAAGGTTTTCTGCCTGTGTGACTTCTGCTAATGGGAGCCAGGGGAGGTCAACCCCAAGAATGTTCTTATTAATCTGCATAGATCCTGTGTGTGTGTGTGTATGTGTGTGCTGTCCCCGTCTACGTGTGTGTGTATGTGTGGTGTCCCCATCTATGTGTGTGTGTATGTGTGGTGTCCCCATCTATGTGTGTGTGTGTGTGTGTATGTGTGTGTGCTGTCCCGTCTACGTGTGTGTGTATATGTGTGTGGTGTCCCCATCTATGTGTGTGTGTGTGTGTGTGTGTGTGCTGTCCCGTCTACGTGTGTGTGTATGTGTGTGCTCTCCCCGTCTATGTGGGTGTACACAGCGGTCCGACACAGTTCAAACAGACACTGAAACATAAAATCCCCTTGGGATAAAACAAAAAGCCACGGACCAAAACACTGATAAACGATCCAGTTATCATTTCAGTGTATGTGAGAGCATGGGCATTGAGCCCGGCCCTGTATCTGTGGCTTGTCTCACGTTACCAGGACATTGAGGTCTCTGGCCAGCCCGACTAGGACAGTCTGGACATGAATGTTTGGAGTAATACCCACCAGAAACACCGATGATCTTAAATTACAAGTCATGTCAGTTTGCTTGTGTTTCACATTCTATTCGCGTTCCAGCCTTAAACATAGAGCAAGCCAATAATGTAAATGAAAAACATTAAATCACTTACACATGTAATACAAGATATTGTCTATATGCGACAATCACAAATTCTCACATGATGATTGCTGGCCTTCACCACCTGTCTGTTGGCTGAGGGTCTATTGCCCTCACCGAGGTCTGTTGGCTGAGGGTCTGCTGCCCTCACCGAGGTCTGTTGGCTGAGGGTCTGCTGCCCTCACCGAGGTCTGTTGGCTGAGGGTCTACTGCCCTCACCGAGGTCTGTTGGCTGAGGGTCTACTGCCCTCACCGAGGTATTTTGGCTGAGGGTCTACTGCCCTCACCGAGGTCTGTTGGCTGAGGGTCTACTGCCCCCATCAGAGCTGAGAATAGATCTGTACACGTCGGAGGTCCACCTGCTGCCTCAATCAGTAACAACATAATCAAACAAAGTGAGCCAGAAACAGTAGTGGGCTTTGCGTTACCAAAACATGAAGCTCCGGCCAAGATATTTCACAGGTGAGGTAGAAAGGTGTTTCTTTTTCATTTTCTCCTGCTATCACTCTGGCACATGTTGGTTCTTGTCTCATCTGTCCACAATGCATTTTTACAGAACTATACAGGCTCATTTACGAACTTTAATTCAAAATGGTTCATGCAATATGGATGAGATACCCTCAATCTATGTGGATGATATCCTCATATGATATGGATGAGATATTCTCATTCTATATGGATGATATCCTCATTTGATATGGATGAGATATTCTCATTCTATATGGATGAGATACCCTCATTTGATATGTATGAAATGTCCTCATTCTATATGGAAGATACTCTCATACGATATGGATGGGATACTCTCATTCTATATGGATGATACTCTCATACGATATGGATGAGATACTCTCATTCGATATGGATGATCCCCTCATTCATTCAACCCTCAAATAAAAGCACTCGGTTTGCACATCAGTAATCATATATTTTACTTTTATTATTTTTATACAATAAATCAGACAGGAACGGGCTGCCTATATTGGACTGAGAAAATGCAAAGCCAATGAGCAAATGTGCATGTTACACCATGTGGGTCGAACTTTTTAGCCCTCACCACGTGAGGTTTGCTGATACCGAGCCATTATTGGTCTCCTTTAGAAGAGTTTGGACGGATTTGGACGATATCACAACTCTGGGACTGGAGTGTGGCTTTCCACAGCTTTCGGTTCAAACAGGGTGAAGAGAGCGACGCAAATCGGAACAACGTGTCCCAAAACTTGACACAATAACACACACCTTTCCGTGGAATGGTCCAAAACACACCCACACACCTTTCCTGGAAGCCCCAAGACAATGGATGAATAACCCTTCTCCTCTTCCACCATGAGTCATGCTGGAATATATCATTGACTCTTCGCATATTAAACACAGAAACACACACGCCTAGTGCAGAGCTGTTCACCGATACAACTTTCACCGAAGAAAGCAAAACAAAAGCATGCATACAAAAAGCTTTATCCAGAAACATAAAGCGCACAGAGGGTAGCTCGACATTTGTGTAAAAACAACCATTAATTTAGTCATTCACTCCTGCACTCACACACACACACACACTCACACACACACTCACACACACACACACACACACACATCCTTCTGTGTCAACTGATACCAGAACATCCGCTGAGTCAGAGGATCCGAAAACAACCCTGTGAAGCCGAAACATGGACCGCTTGCGCTTAGCCGCTACTGAGTCTCTCCTGTGTCATTTCCTGGCATTCAGGCGCCTCGTCACCTCTCGTGTTGTTGCAAATCCAACCACAGAACGGCCAACTGATCCAAAACCCCAGACTACAGCTTGTTCTAATCTGGCCATCCTATTCCCACGGAGCGGAGAAATGCAGACTTGCTGTGTGTAAGATGGTTTGCATAACAGGAACAGCAACAAGTAATTACACAGTCATTTGTATTTACTGTCACTATATTAAAGGCTTATATATGACCACATATGTTACATTTTATCATGTAAAGGGCCCCTGCTGGCTTCCAGGAGGGATTTGATGAGACGTTCATGTCGCCGATGTCACCGAACGTCCAGAAAGATATTCAATGATATTTTTTTTTGTTTATTTACTGTCGTAATTGTCTGAGATCAACTGAAATGAAACAAAACATGTTTGGCGCACGGGTTCCAACAAACATGCGGGTAATGACAAATCAAACAGGCAAGCTTGCCAGCCTGGTCCATATGTCAGTAAGTCAGTAATTATGGTCTGTTGCTCCCCCGCCATGTCAGGCCACCATGCTCTACATTATATGGCGTTGCACCACCTGTAAATAGCCAAACACATAGCACTCCCACAATAAAAGAAACAGACACACACACACACACACAGACACACACAAACACACACGCACACACACGCACACACACGCACACACACGCACACACACGCACACACACACACACACACACACACACCAACAAGAAAATGGCTCCTACAGTTTGCAATTTCCACTTTAAAATGTATAAACTCAAAAGTGGATAAAATCAACCCCTACCTGAAAAATCACACAGAACTAATTTCCTGTTATGAGCAATTTGATTTAAATTTTGTGAATCTATTAAGAATACACATCGATACACAATAGGAAAATGGGTTCTAAAGTGTCTTTCAGTACTCCACCTGCGCCTTGCGTGACCCCACCTAGCCTGTGGATGGGGGCGTTGCCATCTTGTAGGAGACCACTCCCATCGGGACAGAAATGTTTCACCATAGGACGAAGGTGAGCACTCAAAACAAGTTTGTAATGATTTGCAGTGACCTTTCCCTCAAAAGGGAAAAAGGGGATTTAAACCATGTCGGGAAAATGCACCTCCTGACTCTGCAGGGGTCAATCATTCAGGCCGGTACCGTTCTCATTGGTGTATGCCACACATGCAGTCGCCCACTTGTTGCGAATATGGTTAAAGGTGACTCATCTGACCATATCACTTTGAATACAACCCAGAGGGTCTTGGTCAAAACATGGTATTAAATATGACCCAGAGGGTCGTGGTCAAAACAGGGTATTAAATATGACCCCGAGGTCCCTGGTCAAAACAGGGTATTAAATATGACCCAGAGGTCCCTGGTCAAAACAGGGTATTAAATATGACCCTGAGGTCCCTGGTCAAAACAGGATATTAAATGACCCCAAGGGCTATGATCAAAACAGGGTATTAAATATGACCCAGAAGTCCCAGGTCAAAACAGGGTATTAAATATGACCCAGAGGTCCCTGGTCAAAACAGGGTATTAAATATGACCCAGAGGTCCCTGGTCAAAACAGGGTATTAAATATGACCCAGAGGTCCCTGGTCAAAACAGGGTATTAAATATGACCCTGAGTTCCCTGGTCAAAACAGGGTATTAAATATGACCCAGAGGTCCCTGGTCAAAACAGGGTATTAAATATGACTCAGAGGTCCCTGGTCAAAACAGGGTATTAAATATGACTCAGAGGTCCCTGGTCAAAACAGGGTATTAAATATGACTCAGAGGTCCCTGGTCAAAAGTTGGGAAGTTAATAGGGTTGCATTTGGAACCCGCCACCACCTTATGACATCACAAAAAAGGCGACACACGCACACACCCACACACACCCACACCCACACCCACACACACCCACACCCACACACCCACACCCACACCCACACCCACACCCACACACACACCCACACACACACCCACTGGATGACTTATGTTTAGAACCTTGGAATAGCTGTTGCCGAGCCGACAGAGTATCTGTGGTCAGAGTGATACCTGTCTCGGATCCAACAATGCTGCCTCAATTAAAATTCCCTTTAACAGCATGGCTGCCTGTGATGTCAACACAGACACCCCTCCCCCATACATTCAGCCTACTGGCCATGATTCCCCAGGAACACAAAAATAGACACACACACACACACACACACACACACACAGAACCCAATCCTGTCCCTGTATTATTGGACATCTTCTCCCCTGCGGATGAAAGAGACATTGGTGTCTGTTGACATATCCCGTGTTCAGGGCCGGCTCCAGACATAAGTGGTCGCTTAGGGCCCGCAACCACTAGGGGGCCTCCGACTGGCAGGGAGACCTCGACCAATACGGGAGGGGGCCCCAAATTACATTTTGCCAAGGGCCCCTAAAAGGCTAGAGCCGGCACTGCCCATGGCTGTGTGTGTGTGTGTGTGTGTGTTTGTGTGTGTGTGTGAATGCACGGGTAGTTTTCATATCCCAATGGGTAAATTTACATCCACACTAATACTTAGATTTGAAAGTGATTACTGCAGTAGGCCGCCTATCGCATTAGTCATGTAAACAACTTACTGCTTAAGGCCGTAAACATACGACCTGGTTCTCTAAGCGATCTTTGGAATAATTACCAGGCACCTTAATCAGAGATCCAGCTGCTCATTTGATCTGCAGATCGCTCCGAGCCTGCCAGGTAAGCCCAGGGTGAGGGAATCCAGCTGACTGGACCTTTATCAAAGTCCCATCAGGTAACCTGAAGTCAGACTCATCCATGCATCCAAACGCTTTAATCAAACTATTGCATTTATCTGCCTATCCACGATAATGACATTACTGCATGAATGTGACCGGAAACCGGAGCTTTGACACACAAATCCTACGAGCATTTTAAACCCCATGAACACTCTACCACTACACACACTGTCTGACTGATTACTTCGTGACCTTCACTGATCCAGGACCAGGTTTAGTGTTTAGCCAGGCCAATAACAGAATGCAGAGAGAGAGGGAGAGAGGGTGATCTGATTCCCAATCAGCTTACACTGTAAACTAGTGGGGCAAATCACTGAGCTAAAGCTCAGCCAATGGACATATCCCCTATCCCTTTCCATAAAGCCTGCCCTCTGCCCTCTGCCCTCTAACCCCTTATCCTGCCCTATCGATAAGTCTGAAGTATGAAATACTGAAACATGTAGGACACGTGGCTTAAGACTCTGGGAAGTGAAACATGAGACTGCCTGTCTGGTTTAGAGGCAAACACGTTGCTGAAAGTGGTATTATTCAGTTGGTCTCCGGAGGCCAGGTGGATATGGGTTCGGTACCAGATCCAGTGTGCTGGACTTACCTACGGTGGGTGCGCCTCTGTGCTGCGCCGGACACTCCAGGGTCCCCTGTTGGGTTCGACCGAACACGGCCGAGTAGATGGCGATCTGCATCCCCCGTTTGCAGCTGAGCTTCATCCTCTCGTCCTCGCATGCGACCTTACTCTTATACTCGTCTGGAGAGGGGGAGGGACTTACTTCAGTATTATAGTATACACACACACACACACACACACACACACACACACACACAGACACACACACACAGAGACACACACACACACACACACACACACACACACACA
>JACXGJ010016740.1:0-11958 GCA_016801105.1 Esox niger
AAAGGGCCCCCCCCCCCCCCCCCAAAACTTGGTAAAAATTGGGACTAGACATATACTTTTTGTGGTCAACAAGACCTATCAAAATGACTATGAAGTGTACCAGACTTAGCAGTCCCAAGATTTGGAGGGGGCGATTTTGGCAGGCTGGAAAACGGCCTTGTCAAAATTATTTGGCAGGCAATAGGAGCACATTATATTAGGAGCACATTATAAATATAATTGTTCTAATTAAACATTTCAGGGCAATCATGGCTGAATTATCAATCAAACTCATGGAGGTAGTTTGTCTCCAGGCTCTTTGGAACACTGAAATCAATCTCAGAAACCTGTGATAATTAGTTTGCACGATGAGCCCAATAAAAAGACAAACACTTAAGAATGATGTTCCACATTATTAAGCAGGCCACAGGTTTCAAGTAATATGGGAAAGAAAAAGGATGTCTCTGCTGCAGAAGTGTCAAATAGTCATTGCCTTGGACAAGGTATTGAAACATTAGATATTTCAAGAAAACTTAAGCATGATCATCGTTCTGTAAAGAGATCTGTGGCTGATTCAGAGCAGACAGGTTTGTGCAGATAAAGGCATAATGAGGAAGGTTACTACCAGACAAATTCATCGGATTAAGAGAGCAGCTGCGAAACTGACATTACAAAGCAGCAAACAGGCTGGTGCCTCTGGAGTCCTACAAACCTTAAGGTGTAGGATTCTCCAAAGGCTTACAGTTGTGCATAAACAAATTATTCAGCCACCCCTAACAAATGATCACAAGCAGAACCGGTTGTATTGGGCCCAGAAATACATGAAGACAAATTTTCAAACAGTCTTGTTTACTGATGAGTGCCGTGCAACCCTGGATGGTCCAGAAGGATGGAATAGTGGATGGTTGGTGGATGGCCACCATGTTCCAATAAGGCTGCGACGTCAGTAAGCAGTCGGCGGAGTTATGTTTGGGTCGGAATCGAGAGAGAGCTGGTAGGCTCTGAAGGTGTGAAAATGACCATGGCAAGGTAAATAGAGTTCTGACATACCACTTGCTTCCATGGTATAAAAAGATGAACAGTGCATTCCGTGGCAAATTCCTCTTCATGCATGACAATGCACCACATGCTGCAAAGAAAACCCCTGTGTCATTGGCTGCTATGGGCATGAAAGGAGAGAAAACTCAGGGTGTGGCCCCCGTCCTCCCCTAACCTCAACCTTGTTGACAGCCTTTGGAGCATCCTCAAGCAAAAGATGTGAGGGTGGGAGGCAGTTCGCATCAAAACAGCAGCTCTGGGAGGCTATTCTGACATACTGCAAAGAAATTCAAGCAGAAACTTCATAAACTCAAGTTTAATGAATGCAAGAATTGTGAAGGTGATATCAAAGAAGGGGTACTGTTAAGATGTGTTTGATTGAAATAGCTTTTGATTTCAGTAAATATGACCTCCTAATGCTGCAAGTTCAACAAATGACCATTTTCAGTTCTTTACACCCTATAAATGTTTTGCAACATTATTTGGAACAGTGCCTTTGGATTTAAAAAAATATATATACTGTTTACATTGGGTGGTTTGTGCAATGAAATTTGATTTATACCCTAAAGGTTGATGACTTGAAAATTATACTGTCATTTTCATTGACTATTTAGGAAAATCTGTAAAAATATATAAATTGCATAATCATTTGGAATGCGGTGTAGTATTACACGCGAAGGGCAGGGGGGAATGATTATGGCACCTCACCGGCCATAAATAGCAAATGTCTGACTGACTGACGTACCCATGTTAAATAACGCAGTGGTGAGTTGCGGCTTTTCACATAAGCAACATGTGTTCAAGTCTTACCCCAGACATTAACAAATTACACAATAGGATTTGTTCAGGATAGACAATATCTTCCCTGGTTACAACCTTCCGTAGGACCATAAAGTAAGACTAATATAAAAAACAGTTTTGGGTTGTATTGGGACTATTTATGGTGGATTCTCGAAGTATGCTTCTGTGCATGCTTTGTGCATGCATATATATATATATAAAACCAAGTCATATGCCAGTACTTTAGGGCTAGCTTGTTTTTATTAACATGAAGGGATAAGGAAACAGTGTAGACCTATAAGTAATCATCATATCAAATATTTTATAGATCTATTGATCAGTTTAAACCAAAATGTATAGCACTCAAACAAGCAGGACTATATTGTACGTTTATACAACAAAATAGTAAAGCACTTCTGATACCATACCAGTTGCCAAGAACATCAAGTGTTCAGATTGTTGAAACAAAATGTTGCCTAAAGAATGCACATCCTGGCTGTAAAAAAGAAAAAGTAAATTTGACTTAAAATTCAATAATAACCCTATGCTAAGGTGCTCCCATCTTGGATTATGAAGTCTGGGCTAGCGTGGTTCCTACGACTTTCAGGGATGGAATTCTGTCTTTAGGGCTGCATTTCAGTTGAAACTTCAGACCTGTGAAATTCCAACCACTGAGTACAAATGGAACACACCGTGACAGTGACAAAGAAAGATGCACAGATTCTCGGAGTATATAGCACCCTGAGTGTGAATGGTAGCGAAGACAGCATTGTAAACACTATTGTAAACAAGGTCAACAGACTAAATGTCAACAATAAAAAAAAAAACTTTGTACACAATCAGAGGATATTCAGTCTGCCGCAAATCCCTACACGTATACGGGTAAGTCGAACACTAGCTAACTAGCTACAGATAATTTCTTTTCAAAAGGTTGTCAAAGTCGTTTGCTGTGCTAGATATCTAGCTATAGCTACAGACATTTAACTAGCTAGGTGACAACGTTAATTCACCAGCTAGCTAACATTTTCTGCTTTCTAACATCTTTGTTGGGTAGCTAGCTTTTCTTCAAAAGTGAGCAAGTCATTAAGTTTGACAACAAGTTACCCTATTTATTATGTCACTTTACATTTCACTGTACTGTTTATATCAGAGTTTTCAAGTGCATGTGAAAAAATGTTTATTATATTTGGTTCGATATAGTTTTTGTTTATTAGAGACCAACCAGACCAGTTGAGGACAAGGCCAGAGCGTCCCAATGTGAATACATAAATAGCTGGGATTGGGTTATGGCCTAAGAGTGTGAACTGCACTGAATGGGCGTAAACAAAGATCAGCTCTCTGGCAAAAGTGAATCTTTCAAGCCTCTTTTCTCAGAAATAAATTGAGCAGATTATGAACATTTAAAGCAGCATATCTTTCCCATAACTTTATCAAACACTATGTTATTATATACCATTACAAAGCTCTGAATCTGGAGCTTTATTTGAAAAACAAAAGCCTAACTAAAATTGGGCGATACAACCCCATTCCTGAATTCTGTCACATGTACCTTCAAGAAGATTGATCTTTTCACACTGTTACAAAAAAACGGATAAACCATCAATAGATGACTTGTCTACAAAAGCCATCACCATTCACCCTAAACTATGTAAAAAAAAAATTGGTTGAGCAAGATCATTAGTGAAACAATCAGGGATTTTGGCTAAAAGACAGAGTAACCAAAAGGCTTGTTTTGGATCTGTTGGCCAACAGATATTATATAGACTCTGAGGCGCTGATTTTCTTTTTAGACCTCAATAAGGCACATGACATTACAGAGCATCGGATTTTATTTCAGACCTTAAGTAAGTGGTGTTGAAATGCTTTACCAGGACATCAACATCTGAATTTAAACACTTCTAATAGATTCTTTATCAAAAGTGGTGTGCGACAAGGGCGTCTAATTTCCTCAATTCTTTTTTTCAGGGAAGTTGAATTATTATCTTTAGGTGTCCCCTGAAATCCAGATATTAATGGGATATCTATCTTTGGTAGAGAGATATGGATTTTCTACTAGCAGATGATGCAACATTGATTCTGAAGAAAAGAGAACAAATTTAATTTATTTAATTTAAATTATTAGTTCTCAAATGCTTCAGGTTTAGGGCTGAAATACAGTATGTCCTTTATTTGATATGAGGGTGTTGAACTTGAAATGAGTTCTCAGAAGGGTGGCTGGCGTCTCCCTGAGAGATAGGGTGAGAAGCTCAGTCATCCGTGAGGAACTCTGAGTAGAGCCGCTGCTCCTTTGCATTGAAAGGAGCCAGTTGATGTGGTTAGGGCATCTGGTAAGGATGCCCCCGGGACGTTTCCATAGGGGGGTGTTCCAGCCAGCTGGGCGGAGACCTCGGGGTAGGCCCAGGATTAGGTGGAGAGATATTTCGACACTGGCCTGGGAAAGCCTCAGGATCCCCCAGTCGGAGCTGGCAAATGTACCTCAGGTAAGGGAAGTTTGGGGTCCCCTGCCGGAGTTGCTGCCCTCGCAACCCGACAATGGATAAGCGGATGAAGATGATGAAAACAGCAGCAATTTAACTTTTACCACAGCCATTACATTTTTGCTGAACCAACATGGAAAATAGAAAATGTTCTAATGGAACTAAAGTGTACTCTTCTACAAAGATTGCTTTAAATTGCTAGCTGATAGTTATACAGTACCTATAATGAAAACAATGCCCCCAATTCCTTAGAAAACAGTAAAAAAGAAAAAGGGTAACATAATACAATTATTATTTAAAAAATATGAGATTCATGGTACTATAGAGGGGATATATATTTTTGTGCAACAGCTGAAAATTACAGAGAACATATACATATACATATACATATACACATACACATACACATACACATACACATACACATACACATACACATACACATACACATACACATACACATACACATACATATATATATATATATATATATCTTTAGAGACAAAAATTGCAAGGTCTGAGTGGGGAGTCAAACCAGGGTCAACATACTGAAGTTATGGGAAATTCCCACATGGCCTGCTTGTACTCACTACAGTTCTATATCATCTACAAACGTAACTTTTACCTCAGCCATTACATTTTTGCTGCAATAACGGGGCATCAGAACAATTGTTAATGGAAATAAAGTGTACTCTTGTACAAAGATTACTGTAGATGACTAGCTAATAGCTATACAGCGTTCATATAACGAAAACGATGATTCCAATCACTCCATGGCTGGTTCCTTTCTTTAGAAAACAATCACAGTATAAAAAGGACACATAATGCAATCATTCTCTTAAATATATGAGAATCAAAAGGTTTTACGGAACAGCTACGGAAAAAATTAAGAGACCACTGCAAAATTATCAGTTTCTCTGGTTTTGCAATTCATAGGTATGTGTGAATAAAATGAAAACTTTTGTTTCATCTATACACTCCTGACAATATTACTCCAAAATTCCAAACAAAATATTATCATTTATATGTAAAAATATAAGATGCATTGTTTTCAGACCTCAAATAATGCAAAGAAAACAAGTTCATATTCATTTTTCAACAACAAAATACTAATGTTTTTACTTAGGAAGGGTTCAGAAACCAATATTTGGGGGCACAACCCTGATTCACAGCTTTCATGTGTCTTGGCATGCTCTCCACCAGTCTGTCACATTGCTGTTGGGTGAATTTAAGCCACTCCAGGCACAAAATTCAAGTAGCTCAGCTTTGTTTGATGGCTTGTAACCATTGTTAGAAATCAGCCGTTTCGTATAGTGGTTGTAATAATGATCGCGTACCCAGTTGTCAAGGGAGAGAGAAGATCATTTGTTTATTGTAGCATTAGATAGTATTGTTCATGAGGTTACAGACCTGGTGTTCCTTACACAACCTCAATCTCCTCTCACTGTAATGTTGGTTACAAGCTGATATATACATTGAAGGGCGTGTTTACCTAGCAAAGCCAAGACAGTAACCCCCTTGCCAAATGTTCAATGTAAACATTCCTGTGGTTATCAGAGCGCAACCTACAGAGAGAGAATTTAAACATCGAGGTTTCTGTTATTCTCATTATCTAGGGACATTCACTTCCAATGAAAGGTACATTCATATTGTAATTGTTAATGCTCAGATTCCCTACCATCAGTCTTCCTAATGAAATTCCAGAGGGTTTATGGTTACCTATGATGTCTCCACCATGGCTGCTATACCCAGTTTAACATTAGGCATTCACCATCCGCGGAAGAAGATATACTGTGTATTTGTATTTATTGATTCCGAATGGTAATAGATTTTTCTTAGCAGTTACTGGCGAATTCCAATATGCGATTGACGTAAAGTTTGTGTTCCTACGTGCATCACAGCCTACGTAAGAAAATGGTGGCCATTACGCACTTCATGTAATGGAGCTTAGTGCATCTGCTGTTTAGAAGGCTAATCTTTGTTGACCAATCGCTAACGACGTTATTGCTAGGTCGTCGGATGCCTGGTATCCAATACCAATTCAAATTAGCTTTCCCAGGGAATCACATGGGCTATGGAACGAGCTCTAGTCCAAGTGTCCACTCCTTACCCAAGCTTCAGACAATGGAGTATCAACAGACTTGCTTCACGTTCATTCCTGCATCGCTTTCATTCCTTAAAAGGACATAATAGATCAACGTTTTAGACTAGATTTGAACGGGCAAGAGTATTTAGAATATGATAATTTGTATGGAAACAGTATCTGGATGCAATGCATAAGCGTAATGGCCAGACAGCTCCAACAGCTCAGAGACGTGAACCATCCACAAATGAAGTAAGTAGATCGCTATTTATGAACAATGGTATCCTACAGCATAATTTGTATATAAAAAATGATGTATAAAAAAGAATCACTATAATTCCTCATCTAACCATCAAATTCCAAGTTTTAAAGCCATTGATGTATGGAAATTATTTAGACAAGTTGCGGTTCGTGAAATTTGACTTACACCACACAGACCAGATATAATATTTTTTGATATAATATCAAAAAAAATATATCATTTTTCTTTACCGGAAGGCAAGAAATCTAGCTACAACTTTCTAGCAGACACTTCAGAGAAGACTAAGATCTGTCATTTGTAATACAAATAAAAAGCAACTTTAATATTATTATAAATTATAAATATTAATCTTATTTTTTATCCACGTCCCTAATCAGCTATTGACAATATTAATTTGAATGACATGCTAGCTAACATATGATGATTTTTAGTAACATACATAAACATTGATTATTTGATCGAATGATTCCTCGGTACAAAGGTTTGAGATTAGTTATGCTCAATTCTTCAGTTTCAATGGAACACAGTTTCACATCTACCAGGTGCTGGTCATATAATTAGAATATCATCAAAAAGTTGATTTATTTCAGTAATTCCATTCAAAAAGTGAAACTTGCTTAATGTATACAGTCATTCCACACAGACTGATATGTCAAGTGTTCATTCATTGGAATTTTTGATGATTATAACTGACAACTAATGAAAACCCCAAAATCAGTAACTAAAAAAATTAGAATATTGTGAAAAGGTTCAATATTGAAGTCACCTGGTGCCACACTCTAATCAGCTAATTAACTCAACACACCTGCAAAGGCCTTTAAATGGTCTCTCATTCTAGTTCTGTAGGCTACACAATCATGTGGGAAGACTGCTGACTTGACAGCTGTCCAAAAGACGACCATTGACACTTGCACAAAGAGGGCAAGACACAAAAGGTCATTGCTAAAGAGGCCGGCTGTTCACAGAGCTCTGTGTCCAAGCACATTAATAGAGAGGCGAAGGAAAGGAAAAGACGTGGTAGAAAAAAGTGTACAAGGAATAGGGTTAACCGCACCCTGGAGAGGATTGTGAAACAAAACCCATTAAAAAATGTGGGGGAGATTCACAAAGAGTGGACTGCAGCTGGAGTCATTGCTTCAAGAACCACCACACACACACACATGTATGCAAGACATGGGTTTCAGCTGTCGCATTCCTTGTGTCAAGCCACTCTTGAACAAGACACAGCGTCAGCAGCGTCTCACCTGGGCTGAAGACAAAAGGACTGGACTGCTGCTGAGTGGTCCAAATGTGTTCTCTGATGAAAGTAAGTTTTGCATTTCCTTTGGAAATCATGGTCCCAGAGTCTGGAGGAAGAGAGGAGAGGCACAGAATCCACGTTGCTTGAAGTCCAGTGTAAAGTTTCCACAGTCAGTGATGGTTTGGGGTGCCATGTCATCTGCTGGTGTTGGTCCACTGTGTTTTCTGAGGTCCAAGGTCAACGCAGCCATCTACCAGGAAGTTTTAGAGCACTTCATGCTTCCTGCTGCTGACCAACTTTATGGAGATGCAGATTTCATTTTCCAACAGACTTGGCACCTGCAAACAGTGCCAAAGCTACCAGTACCTGGTTTACGTACCATGGTATCCCTGTTCTTAATTGGCCAGCAAACTCGCCTGACCTTAACCCTATAGAAAATCTATGGGGAATTGTGAAGAGGAAGATGCGATACGCCAGACCCAACAATGCAGAAGAGCTGAAGGTCAGTATCAGAGCAACCTGGGCTCTGATAACACCTGAGCAGTGCCACATACTGATCGACGCCATGCCACGCCACATTGCTGCAGTAATTCAGGCAAAAGGGGCCCCAACTAAGTATTGAGTGCTGTACATGCTCATACTTTTACTGTTCATACTTTTCAGTTGGCCAACATTTCTAAAAATATGTTTTTTGTATTGGTCTTAATTAATATTCTAATTTTCTGAGATACTGATTTCGGGTTTTCATAAGTTGTCAGTTAAAATCATCAAAATTAAAAGGAATGAACACTTGAAATATATCAGTCTGTGTGGAATGTATGTATGTCTGTATACATTATGCAAGTTTCACTTTTTGAATGGAATTACTGAAAAAATTCAACTTTCTGATATAAACATACTATAGTTGACAACGGTATTTTAGCTATATAATACAACTTGTGTTTGTACTTAGTACAGTTTGTGTGCCTTTTGTTGGTGTTGGAATGATGAGGACTGAGTAGAATTTAAGCCATATTTGATCACTCACAAACTATGAGACAAATATACTCTTAGCCAACCTTGACCAAAATTTACTTAATTTTGCTAGATGTTATAACCGTTGTTACTATAACAACACATGACGAAAATATTTCTTGGAAAGTATGCCCAGACCCGCCAAAACGAGATTTAGCCACCCCATCCATGAATTTCTAGTTTCGTCCCTGTTCAAATAAGATTATTTCCAATACAGTAGGCTTAGTCCGAGTCCATCAAAGCGGCCCTTCACGTTTTCCCCCAGCTAAAAAAATATACTAAATATAAAGCTAACCATGAGAAACTTTTTTGTTCATTCTAACACATCAACATGAATTTAAATTAAAACTTTATATGAAGTGTCGTTGTTGCCAAAAGCAACACCCATTTCAGCTACATCTGTCTGGGACTAAAAACCATTGCACAACCATTGCACTTATAGCGTCTTATAAAAATCGAATCCTCTAAACAATCAAAGAGATAAGAAATAACAGAAACCAGGGACACAGGTAAAGATTGCTTTACACACGGGTGCGTTAAGTTTGTAAACTACAATTTATAGTTTAAGTATCGCTAGTAGGTTACAACTGAGCAGGACGCATTCAGTAAAACACACCGCATAAACACTACACTTCATGTTAGCAAATTGACATTCGCATAGACAGAAAACGTATTCGCTCACCCAAAATAAAAATATTTTATCAAACCTGATCGATCTCAGATATTCTTGATCCCATTCCTCCACCTTCATGATCTTTATCCATATCCTTCACCACGCACCTCCTTTCCCTCGCCTCCTCTTGTGTAATGAATAAAGCACACTTCAAATAGGTACTTTACGACCTATTTTGTAGATAAAAGTTGACTGCTGGTAGTATACCGCAAAAAAAATTCTAACTATTCAGATTGACTGCCTCAGGCTGCACTACATGCTCTCAATCCGCCCACAATCAGCATGCGGAACTAGGTCTTCTCCAATGGATGTAAACGATAGGCTCAAACCATTTACGACAGGTGTGGTATGATAGATCATGTAAAATTTTATGCCAAAAAATACAAAACTAGTTTGGGGTATGGAGGGGGATCCGAACAGAGGGAGATGTCAGTTTGAAAAGGAAATGCTTGCATCCTAAAGTGAAATTTCACAATAATAAATATAGCAATCCTTACATATTATTAAAATTGTTTGGATGATTTGTGTCACACAATAAAATAAAGTTCAAATTTGTAATTTTAAGTAAAAAAATACAACGAGCATAATTAAGTAGTGGTGTTAAGTCCCTTGTCCTGCTACATTTCTGGCTATGATGGCCTCCTAAAATTCCAATTGGCTCATTCTTCCACACATCTAAACCTGTAACAAAAGTATGTTGGCTAGTACTGGATATATTATGTATTAAAGGTGTAAAACACTCTGTCATTAATCGTATAATTAATAAGAACTGTTATTTGGATTAATCAAAAGACCTGTATATCAAACTCTGACCTTATGACTGTTTTACTCGTAAGGCTTGCATCTCATTTAGGAGTACAGGTTGGCCATTATTGGCAGCCTTGATCAAAGTGGCATGCATATAGAAATTGAGTATGTTTCCCAATGGTAAAATCTTTATTGGTACCACTTTTCACCAGTTTTGGAGACATGTTATTGACAAGGCAGTGGGACAGAGTCAGGTACTAGCAAAATGAGAGAACAACTGCATTGACCAGTTGACTGTGGAACATTGAACCAAACTATCCATCTCTTCTAACTCACTGCTTTGCTTAATTACATAGGAAAAATAAGATTTAAAGGTTAATATATTGCTTGTATTGTAGCTGGAAGTTGTTCTGGTTAACTGCCAAGTGAGTCGTGCTAGAGCCAAGCTTACAGTATTTTTCTGAGGGAGAAATCCTATCCTTGGGGCATGTTTCTACAAGATAATTCTGCCGCATATTGATATTAAAAGGAGAATATACATAGTATTCACTTCATGAACACTGTCCATCTATGACTCTGAATCGATTACCATCTTCATCTACTGCCTTAAGCCTCATCTGTTCAAACAAGCATTCCCCTAGCCCCCTTCATCCTGTGTCATGTCGAGTCCTTTTCCTTATATTTGTGTATTGTCCACAAGCTTTCCTTGGTTGTTTGTCATGTACTTGTATTTAAATGCTATATAAGTTCAAAGTATTATTAGTATTCATATCATTATTATTAATATTATTACTATTGTCCATGCATTCCACTGTTTTGCAGATATAGTTTTTCCTCATCACTTTATTGGCAGAAGACAAGACAGATTGTCATTTGATACATAGTTTTTGTATTTATTGGGATGAATAACAAATTATTTTAACATACAATAGGACTTTAAAGTGAACTATTTATTTCAGATCTAAAGTTGAAATCAGAAGTTTACATACACCTTAGCCAAATACATTTGAACTCACATTTCATGACATTTAATCCTAGTAAAAAGTCTCTGTTTTAGGTCAGTTCGGATCACCACATTATTTTAGGAATGTGAAATGTCAGAATCAGAGAGAAAGAGTTATTTCAGCTATTATGTCTTTCATCACATTCCCTGTGGGTCAGAACTCTACATACACTCAAATAGTATTTGATAGCATTGCCTTTAAATTATTAACATGGTCAAACCTGTCGAGTAGCCTTCCACCAGCTTCCCACTATAAGTTGGGTGATTTTTGGCCCATTCCTCCTGACAGAACTGAATCAGGTTTGTAGGCCTCCTTGCTGGCATATACTTTTACAGTTCTGCCCACAAATGTTCTATAGGATTGAGGTTATGACTTTGTGATGGCCACCCCAATACAGTGGTCTGCAAAAGTTTGGGCAACCTTGTTAATGTCCATGATTTTCCTTCATAAATCGTTGGTTCCTAGGATAAAAAAAATCAGTTAAATATATCATATAGGAGACAAACACAGTGATATTTGAGAAGTGAAACAAAGTTTATACCATTTACAGGAAGTGTGCAATAATTGTTCGAACAAAATTAGGCATGTGCATAAATTTGGGCACTGTTGTCATTTTACTGATTTCAAAATCTTTAGAACCAATTATTGGAACTCAAAATTG
>JACXGJ010016741.1:0-11952 GCA_016801105.1 Esox niger
GGAACCTATTTAAGTTTACTGTTTTGAGCACATGGGTGTGGTTTATTTTGGTTGTTAGCCGTAGGCTATAGTTCACCCAGTCATTAAGTCTGCTTTAAGTTTGTAAATTTGTTTGTTTCTTTTGTAACCTTATTAAAATGGATCACTACTCCAACCGTTCTGCCTCTGCCAATCTGTCCTCACACCGGACTTGTGACACCAGGGCAGGGCTGTGGTGGTGGTTTTGGCGACCCCTCATCTCCCCATAAGAGCGGTTGGCTCTCCTCCATTTGTCAGCTGATTTGATCAGGTACTCAAACTCAGCAGAGTGCCAGCTAGGAGAGAAAACCAAAAATCCAGTATCCACACCAGATATGTCCTCATTTGCCCGGTAAACCACAGCTTCTCTTCTCTATAAATGTTCTGAGCAATCAGGTGTCCAGGAACTCAAACTCAGCAGAGCGCCAGCTAGGAGAGGAAACCCGAGGTCAGTCTCCATATAAGACATCATGTCTTCAGTTGCGCTAGCAAACTACAACTTATTTTCTGCCAAATAGCCAAAGCCTGTGAATGCACAGTAGACAATACACTGACAATGTCAAAACAGCACAATGTCAAACTGTAAAAATCTAGAGCTGTCCAAACATTACTGCCAGTCATGCGCTTCACATTTAAGGAACCTAAAGGTGTTATGAAGGTAAAACCTTTTGTAAAATATTTTGCACACTTCTAAAACAGATCTTCAAACAAGTTATTACTTTTTTAGTTGTATAAAAAAATGCATACAACTACAAAATGAATTCAATGTTTGCAAGTTTGTTTTTTACAAATACCTATCTTTTTGGCTGTTTTACCTTCATATAAGGCCCATTTGGCCTTATTTTATTTATTTTGTATAAGAAATTAATCATCACTTCCAATCAAATATATAACAAATGTTCTCATGTTTTTCTTTCTACACATTTATGAACAAACCTGTTGCTTGCAGCGCCGTGTCCACTGTTTGATTTCCTTCTTTGCTGCTTTGTTCATGTTGTATAACGAACAATGTTTCTCCCTTTGTTTCCAGTATCGGCTAGCTGCTGCATCTGAGAAGACCTGTGTGGTTTTTTAGAAATTATAATATGCTTTATAATCATTAATTAAATGTTAGAGTTAGCAGTCAGGCTAATTCTTACCTTCAAAATCAGTCAGCTCCATTATTCATCCATAAAATTAAGACTAATCTGATTTACCACTAATACCAGCACACCAGTGTTGTGTCGACTGCTCTACCTGAGATATGAAAGACAAAACATTATTTTTTCAATACAGAATTGGAGCCATATATCGCAGATGATGTATATATTCAACATAAACAGTAAAGAAATAAATGTGAAAATCTTTTTATCATGCCCTTTCTACGCTTATCAAATACATGTCTGTAGATAAATGGTAATTAACAAGTTATTAATCAAGTAATACACAAAAACAACATGTTAACCAATTCATATAACTAGGTAGTGGTATTCCCTCCAAATTATTCCAGACAACCTAAAATTAATCTTGTTTAATACATTTGCATGATGGAATGTTTCATTTCACTTATAGGTTTATTTCTTTTGACTATTTTAACATTTTCATAAGTTAATATACAGTCCCATCCAAAAGTATTGGAACGGTAAGGCAAATTCCTTTGTTTTTGTTGGTCACTGAAGACATTTGTGTTTAAGATTAAAAGATGAGTATGAGACAAGAGTTCAGAATTTCAGCTTTAATTTCCTGGACATACCGCCCTTGTTTGGACCATCCCATTTTTCAAGTGAGCAAAGGTATTGGAACATGTGACAGATGTTTCTTGTTGCCTTTTTAGGTTGATTGTTCAAACATTAAATATCTCTGCATAAGACTAGTCTAAGTTTCCATCCTTGGTTTAAACCTATAGACTGCATTTCTTGTTAAAGACATGAAGACCAGAGAGCTGTATATGGGAGAAAAGCAAGCTATTGTCAAGCTGAGAAAAGAAGGAAAATCGACCAGAGCCACTGGACAAACATCGGGCAAGCACAACAATTTGGAATGTCCTGAAAAAGAAAGTACTGGTGTACTGAGCAACAGACGTCGAACAGGTCGGCCAAGAAAGAAAACACTAGTTGATCACAGAAATATCATGAGAGTTGTGAAGAAAACCCCCAAAACATTAGTAAGTGACATCACCAACGACCTCCACAGTGCAGGGGTTAAGGTATAACAATCCACTGTTCGAAGAAGACTCAGAGAGCAGAAATATAGAGGCCACACAACAAGATGCAAACCACTCATCAGCAGAAAGAATCGGAAGGCCAGATTGAAATTTGCAGTACAGAGATGAGCCGCAAAAGTTCTGGAATACAGTCTTATTGACTGATTAGACCAAGATTAATCCCTACAAAAGTGATCGGAAGGCCAAAGTGTGGAAAAAGAAAGGAACTGCTTATGATCCGAAGCTTACAAGCTCATCTGTGAAGCATGGTGGAGGTAATGTCATAGCTTGGGCGTGCATGGCTGCTTCTGGAACAGACTCATTCATATTTATTGATGATGTAACTGATGATGGTAGCAGCAGAATGAATTCAGAAGTGTACAGAAACATTTTGTCTGCCAATTTACAGAGAAATGCATTGAAACTAATCGGGAGGAAGCACACTGCCAACAAAACAAAGGAATTCATCAGGGGAAAAAGTGGAAGGTTTTAGACTGGCCAAGTCAATCACCTGACCTTAACCCAATAGATCATGCATTTCACCTCCTGAAGACACGACTGAAGGGAGAAACACCCCAAAATAAACAAGAACTGAAAGAAGCTCCAGTAAATGCCTGGAGTAGCATCACAAATGAAGAATGCAACAGTTTGGTGATGTGGATGGGTTGCAGGCTTGAGGCAGTTATTGCAAGCAAGGGTTATGCCACCAAATACTAAATGTTATTTATTTTAAGAATACTTGTCCTTTACTTTTGCTCCCCTAAAAAGGCTGTAGTCTAATACAAACGGTGATGTGTCCTAAGTTGTCACGCAGGCGGTGTGGGGAATCCAAAACAAAAATCCAAAAAGGGGGATGGAGGCAGACGCAGGGGTTCAAGGGAGGACTTTAATGTAACTAAAAGGAAAACAAAACCGAGTGCTGTGCACTACACAAAAACAAACAAACTAAAACTGGGTGAGCAGGAGCAGACAAGACAAAGACAAGACAATAATCCGACAAACACATCAGAGAAACTGACTGAACTAAATACACCGACTAACGAGCAGAACAGAAACAGGTGGGGGCAAGACACAGGTGAACTAAATACACTGATCAACAGAAACAAGGACAAGACAGATCACTGACATACAGAAAACACGGACCGGAACGGCCCCAGCTGGCCGGGACCGTGACATAAGTTGTTTAACACATCAAGATGGGAATACCAGGAAATGAAAGCTGAAATTCTGAACTCTTGTCTCATACTCATCTTTTGATCTTAAACCCAAGTCTTCAGTGACCAACAAAAACAACTCAATTTGCCTTACTGTTCCAATACTTTTGGAGGGGAATGCATCTTAAACTGTCCATGAATCAGCGTCATCTAGGCAAATTGAAACTCAAGCTTCTGGGTGTAGTTGTTTTTTAGCTCAAAGGTTAACGCTGATGTAAAATACACATTTTGATTTCACGAATCATCATTGCTCATAAATACACATCTGCCAAGTCCTCAGTTGTATTTTTTACACTCTTTTTAACACAACCACGATACATTCAAACTACTCATAATGTCAGCTGTATCCAAATTTATTGTGCAACTTCAGATTACTTCAATTTGCTATGGTGAATGACAAACATCTTGAAAATAAAATTTCAATCAATAAAATGTATTTTATGAAGCCCTTTTTACATCAGCAGTTGTCACAAAATGCTTTTACAAAACACCAGGCCTTAAACCCCAAGGAGCAAACAACAGTAGTGTTGAACTTCAGTGGCTAGGACAAACTCCCTAAGAAGAAATTTAAGAAGAAACCTAGAGGAACCAGGCTCAAAGGGGTGACTAGTACTCTTCTGGCTGTGCCGGGTGAACATATTAAGAGTCCAAATTGTATTATTAATCGATGCATGTGGCATGAGCCCAGAGTCTATTTAAACCTAGTCCAGATCAGAAGCATGACCAGATGGACAAGGACAGGGACAAATGGGAGGACTTTGGACAGTGACAGCAATGAGTCAGGTTGACAGGTAGGTAACAGCAGGCAGCGAACAGCATGTCAACCATCCCACAACTCAGCGTGGGATGTTTATCAACCTAGTTGTACTACAGTTTTTACTATGGTTTATTTTATATTTTGTATTATTTAAATGGGCGGATCTGATTTTAAGACCCATTTCATGTTCAAATAAAAAATTGTTAGAAGTCCCAACTCCCTCTTTATATCTTACACAAAAAAGCAAGATTAAATAAATGCTCTCACATGAAATTCTGTAGTCGTTAAATGTCACATGTTGCACAACTCAATGTTACACAAGCATTGTAAAAAACATGTAAGGATAACATACATTACATATCCACTTAGGGTAACATCAGTTGCCTTGGAATTTAGCATTCATGAACTCTGTAGACCCCTTTTGATAAACATCAAACTTATCGTTACCTATCGTAACATATTTTGCATTGGGAATTAAACAATCCCGAACCCTGGCGCCTTATTGTTAAACATCAATCATATTGTTACTTATCGTAACATTGTATGTCTAGTGATATAATAAGCCAAACACCTGGAGCCACATTGTTTAACATCAAAGCCACCATAAATTACAAACCACACACCCTCATACACACTCCCAGACATGCATACGTCATACCAGAATGTACACCCCCAAACTGGAAGTTCGGATTCTCCACAAAGTTTTACAAATTAACATTTTATTTATGATTGTGTTCATTTGTCCAATTATATTTGAGCCCCTGCAAAAAGGGGACTGTGTATGGTTGCAATTCCTAAACGTTTAATACGATATTTTTGTTCAACCCCTTGAATTAAAGCTGAAAGTCTGCAGTTCAACTGCATCTTGGTTGTTTAATTTAAAATCCATTGTGGTTGTGATGGTGAGGTGATGAACGGCTCCATCATCTCCCGTGTTTCCAGGTTTCCCATTACCCACAAACACATCCCAGACATGTCATGTGTCTTGTCTGTAGCCATTACCCACACCAGGTCCCAATTACCTCATTAGTATGTGTTTAAATGTTGCCCCTCAGCTCCCCTCATTTGTCGGTCATTGTTCCATGTCTACATTTGTTCCCCTCAGTAGTGAGTATCGGTTTTTGGGAAAACATTTATTTTCATTCAGTTTGTTTTACAGTGCTCGGTGTTTGTTTTACAATAAACAATAAAAGATCAGCATCGACTACTACGACTGCCAACTCCTGGTTCGTCCTCTTCACCACTACACCATTCATGACAGTGGTGTGGTACAGAGCCAAAATAATGAAAATTATGTCCAAATATTTCCGGGTCTAACTGTATTTTTATATATGTTTCTATAATTATTTCAATGTATTTTTATTTTGTGTAAAGCACTTTATGTAATTGAACTTGAAATGCACTATAGAAATAAAGTTATAATAATTGTATTCTCTTACAAAAACAAACGTCTGCTGTTTACTATTCACTTCCATTGATGAGTCTTTGGTTGTTAGGGGTGGGGCCAGTCTCCGTGTGCTCAGTGCAGTGCTGCAGGCAGAGAGCATAGTTGATGAAGAAGGCGGCTGAGAGAATGAGGGCAAGAAAGAGAGAGGTAGAGGGGGTGAGAAAAAGTCTAAGTGCAGGTTTAGGGACTACAGACTAAGACAAGAAGTTTGATGACATGTTTGACTAGAAGATGGACTAAAACCGAACCAACGAGTTGTATGTATTTTTACATTATTTGACAAGCTCATTTCAGAATGTCACCATGTTCTTGTTGGCAGTCATATGAGAGCACATGCCAATGGTCACGACTTAAATTATTCAAGCTCCTGCAGAACACAAGATGATGTGATAGGCAGGCCTGTACCTTTATCTCTACAGAACATGATCAGTATGCAAATAGACCTTTAGTAAAGTCTTGTCTCATTAGAATAAGAAACAGTTTGCCTGAGCTTTAGAAATGCTTCAATAAAAAGGGTTGTTGCGCACAACACTTTGATCCCACACGTGGGCGATGTTGGCAATTACTTTCTCATAGCAAGCGTGTAGGTGTGTGGTTTTCATTTCCATGTTTAGTACTGTTTGACGCTTTAGAAGGGGCAGTGTAACTAAGGATACAATTACCTTTTAATTTATGTTTTATCTAGGACATACATAGTCAACTTAAGGAATAAAAAGAAAAGTAGCATGTTAAGCGTTCCTTATTTTGTAGCAGCATGGTGAAATGTTTGCTTTGAGAAATATATATTTCTGTGAACAACGAACACTCCTGAAATGCATATATTTTTAAAACACTGAAATATCTTTATCAAAAACAAAGTTATAATGTTTTAATGTTGACTTAGATGCTAACAGAGATAAGCACCCCTCTTCCTAATAAAAATAGACAGAATGTCAAAATTTCTTTTTTTATGATTTTCATCTGTCACTAGATTAGAAAACTGAAACATATAATTGGTTTAATCAACATATTTTAAGGAGGAATAACAACCAATTCCTAAGATTTGTCTGAATTAATAAATCGCTAAGAAATTGAGGACTGCCTCTATGTACTGTACGCTACCTTTCAGGTGTTATCCATGAACAAAAGTAATGCAACCAGAAGTCAGGGGAGAGCCATGTTTATTCAGCATGAGATGTCTATGTTAACCTTCGATAGTTTTTTCCTTTCTCTCTCCAATGAATACAGAAAGAACAAAATCTTTATACCAGAATACAAGGGAGGCGGCCAATGGTCATTACCATCCATTACACAGTCAAATACCGTCCAATAAGAAAGTTTCATCTTGCAAATGACCCTTGTATTGTATGTTCCAGCCTATGGTCAATGGTTCTACCCATCAAGCCTGTGACAGTCACAGTCACAGTCGCAACTCCTAGCAGGAGGTATGGACAGGATGGGTGGGGTCCATCAGTATCAGGCAACATGTCCTATCCATACTCCTTTGTTCAGAGTTAGTTAGCACATCTGTGTTGTGTTAAGTTTCTCAAGCCAATTTCCTCTCAGTACGCAGCACTTTCACTCGGGGAGAGCACGATTGAGATAGTGAGAGTGCAGCATTCATTGGGTTACTATGGTGACCCATGGGTGCAGAACACAACAACATTAGTGATGCAAACAAAAGTTGTGATTCAAGAATGTACTCCCTGCTGAACCAACCAGCACAGCTCGCAGGGTCCAGTTAAAAACTGTCCCCTAAAAAACCCAAGATGAAACATCCCCGGAAGATAATCAAATACAAAATGATGACAAATCCTGCCCCCCATTGTGGAGCGCCCAGCCTGGCAACAGGGCACAAGTGGCACATACTCATAAGGAACCGACCGGGGAGAGGGTGGCTGAGAACAGTGTTTCCCCAAACCTCCCAAATGAGGGAGGCGATGTCTGGTTAGAGACGCCACTTTTTGAGATGAAGGCCGGCACAAGATATCATGTCCGCACCCACATTCAGGCGGCCCGGAATGTGCTCCCACAGCCAGAGATGAGTCACCAACTGGTGGAGAGCAGAAGACATAATTCTCCCCTTGGTGATTGATCTAAGCAACAGTGGCCCGGGTGTCTGAACGAATCAAGACATCGCAGCCCTTGACTAAAGTGGGGAGAACAAGTATTTGATACACTGCAATAAAATGCAAATTAATTAGTTAAAAATCATACAATGTGATTTTCAGGATTTTAGTTTTAGATTCTGTCTCTCACAGTGGTAGTGCACCTATGGTAAAAATTACAGACCTCTACATGCTTTGTAAGTAAGAAAATCTGCAGCAGTGTATCAAATACTTGTTCTCCCCACTGTAGGTCCGAGAAGTGAGTCAACACAAACAGGACTGTGTCCAGTTCCAGCAGGTTCATGTGGCGAGGAACGAAAGGCCAAACGCCCCTGACAGCTTGACCCTGGCACACACCACCCCATGCATGAAGAGAGGTGTCTGTGAACACTTGAATGCACACTGACACCCTGCCCAGATATGAACCCCGAGAAAGCACTAGGGGGTCACTCCAAAGTCCAGGTCCCTTCGCAGGTGAGCTGGCAGAGACGATGTCCGGTTTCCGATGCCGCACGGCGTCGACCCGCTGGTGGGCGAACCAGGCCTGTAGGCTGCGCATGTGCAGAAGACACAGGGGGATTACTGCGTGCGCCATAGCCATCATGCCCAAAAGAGACATGATGGCCTGAATCTGCTGGGCTGGTCTTGGTGCACTCTTCTTCCAATTCACAGTGAGTCCCAGTTGCATGAGAAGGGACACCACTCGGAAGGTGTGAATCCTGGCCAGTTCCAGGGATGATGCTAAAATCGGGAGATCGTCAGGATAGGCTTATTTTCTGATGCTTTCCCTGCGTTCGGGCTCCAGTTTCGCCTCCAGACATTTGGAGTAGGTGCATGGAGCTAGGGCGTAGTCGAACAGAATCCTCATATACTTGTAGGCCCTGCCCTGAAAGGCAAACCGGAAAAACATCCTGTGTCGGCAAACATTCGGGACATAGAAGTAAGCATACTTGAGGTCAGTGCTAAAACAGAAATCTCTCAGCAGGAAGGCTTCTAGAACAGAACAGCCATTTGGCTATGTGCGCATTGAGATTGGGCAAATCTAAGATAAGCCTCACTCCCCCGACTTCTTGGGAACCAGGAAGTAGCAGGAGTAAAAGCTGTCCTGTCTGAGATCCTCCGGGACCTTGGAGATCACCACTTTGCCAAACAGTTCCATTTCCTCTGACAAGAGAGCAGATGCTCTGATGGGTGATGACATCACCATTTCCACAATTCTGGAGAGGGGGTAGGGGCCGAGCAGAACTGAATAAGATAACCCAGACTGATCGTTCGATCGAGCCAGGCTGACATGGTACAATGATGACGCCACTCCCAATAATGCTCTGAGAAAGGAAGAGCATGCAGTTGGTGAGCGTTGGTTTGAAAACAAAAATGTGATTCTCTTTCTGTCCCTACTGCCGCCGAGCTTGACTGGAGAGGAGACACAGCCCAAGGAGGGCTGAGAGAGAAAGGAAAGGAAAAGTTAGTAGCTGGATTGGGAGGCGAATCCGGGTCAGCAGATTGAGAGCTGAGCACAGTAACCACTTGTCCATCTAGTTGCATACCAGATGCAACCCTCTCACTGTTAGGAATCTGAGTAAGAGAGGAGCCCGGCATTTGCATACGCGGATGTTGCACCCTGAGTGAGGACGCGTTGCCAAGGAGACGCCGGGTAGTGTAAACAGGGGTGTCTGAATCAAAAGGAACAGGCAATGCTACGGAGGCGAGAGCTGATGGCGTTACCTGACGTTTGATCTTATCACAGCGAGCAGGTTGAGAATTCACTAATGTTACTACTGTAAGCCAAGTTGAATTCTCAGCTAGCTCAGTAGACTGTGAGTCACGGGAGAGAGGAGCCCAGCGAAAACCAAAGTAAACGCTTCGCTGAAGGCGCGTGAGCGCTGACATGGTTGGGAAATGGCAGCGGAATGGGAGACGTCGCTGAACCCTCCAGCTGGCGCTTATGTTTGAGGTTGCGGTAGGGAGGACAGAGTAGTTGTACGTATAACTCCCAGAGAGGACTCACTACCCTGAAGATTGTTAGCATTAGCTCTTACCGTTACACTGAAGAGGGAAGGGAATAGAGCGTGCACATGCAAAAACATTAAATGGCCTACAGGCTACAGGGCGAAATTCAGCTCCCTGAGTCTCCAATAGGAGGCAAACTACGTCATGTAAAAGGCACAAGTGATTTATCAGGCTCAGACAACACCTGAGTCTGCACAAAAGCATAACTTACCCCGTTAGTTTGTTATTAAAAGGGCTGACGCAGTCAGACTCAGCTCCTGCTCTGGTGAAGGACGAAGAGACGGGGCCATGAGGGCGACATCGCCACACACAGCCCGCCCCACTCCTAGTCAGGACGGGAGGAGCAGGAGCCATGGCAGTCGGAAGAAGAGGCGCCGAGGCTGCAGAGGCAGCAGCAGAGACTTGATTGCACTGTGGTCGCTTAGCAGATGAGCCTGGGCGATGAGCAGAGGGTCGAGAAGCTGAATGGGAAGAGCGGCCAGCTCTATAAAACACAAAGTACCCATTGCCTCTTGATATCCTAGGCAAGGGTTGAGGATTAATGTGTTGACCATCACTGAGGTGACTGTCTGAGGTGAATTACAAAGAAAAAATATATTGCTTTCTAGCTAGTAAATACTAACTTTCGTTTACTGTGCATACACTGACTCTTTCTTAACAAACGCGTGGACTTAAACAAAACTAACCGGGAAACACAGGAAATACCTGTTTATTTGAAATGAGAATTATATTGTGAACATAACTTAATTTTGAGGAAAACAACAGCAATTGTTGTAGTTTGGAGTGTTTTAGTGTAGTTGTCCGCTTGTAGTGCAGCTTTGTGATAGGGGTCCTTACGGTTTCCATTAGTGAAGTTGTACGATGCTAATAAAGCTTTAGATGGGGCACATTATTGCACAAATTATTGCACCATCAAAAAAGTTATGCGTATTTCTTTACGAGCTGCCAGACATGTAACAGGCTGACCATTCCCTGATCATATCTTGACTAGTCAGTATCCCATTCTTGGTTTCATGTTTAATCAGTGACACTTGGCCTACATATTTATTTTAATATCTTTATTTCAGTATGGCAACATGACATCTTTCTACAATATTGCTATCCACTGGCAGAGACCCCTCCCCTATCAGCCAATCGTTTGTAGAACACGACATCCTACATAGAAATAGGGTCAGCCTCGCCCTTTCTCTTTGCTTAAGACTTCTCCCCTTTCCTTAGTAAAAGTAGGTCTTATCAGCTTTACGAACAGGTTTTAAGAAGAAACTCTTAGCAAGGAACTTTTAGTGGTGTTTAGGAGTGAAGGACTGGTTTCTATCTGCTATTATAGTTTCTTACAGTAAACAAACTTCACTCCCGTACTTATGCTGTATAAATCATCCAGGTAAAACCGGTGTTCACAAAATAAACCAAGGAGGTAAGCCCACCTCACAGAAGGCGATTAGCTGGAATGGGATTGCTGAAACAGAATTGTGTAGCTATAACTGGAAAGATGTAATTTTCCCAAACGAGAGACCTTTGATATGATAGGGTCCCCAAGCTCTGGCTTGTCATTTGTGTTCACCATATGTATTGACAAGGCTTGTGTTACATGTTCTAGGCTACTACAGTTGCGGCTCCAAGATCCAAACGTCATGTACCGAACGGTATGTATACGTGTTCTGTTACACCCTTAAGAAGAAGAGGAGGTATCTGAAGAACATGGGAATGAATACAGCCCAGAGCACAATGCATCAACATGAAGAAATCCCCCAAGCTGAAAGTGAGACATTTTTGTTAAAGAACAGCAAAAATAACACAGTCCTTGTTACCATGGTAGCACTAAATGTCATAAGGATGACCCCAGAAGACATACAGTTTCCCATGCCCCGGACATCGTTTTAACATTGTACATGTTCATCACACCAGCCATCAAGAAAATCATACTGGCAAGTTTGGAGAGTTTCAGTAAATATGGAGACAAATGTAAAAGGATGGATGAGATTGACCTGCGTGCCTACACAGAGCTGCTAATCTTAGTGGGTGTGTACAGTGCCTAGCGAAAATATTTATCCCCTTGGCATTTTTCCTATTTTGTTGCTTTACAACCTGGAATTATAATATACTTTTTGAGGGGTTGTATTTACACAACATGCCTAACCATTGCAGATGACAAATATTTTTTTATTATGAAACGAACAAGAAATAAGACAAAAAATAAGAGTGTACAGAACAATTCCCCCCCCCCCCCCCCCCCCCCC
>JACXGJ010016742.1:0-11988 GCA_016801105.1 Esox niger
TCACATGTGTACCAGAAGAGTTAAGCATATGGACCTGGCACCACTTATGCCCTGCTTAATGTTTTGTTCAATTAAATGTCCTAGATAAGAGCTAGTGACAAAGGCTGTACAGGCTTGGAGTAGTTGTGAAAACATTAGTTTAGTAATTTTTTATCTTATTACTCTGTAAAATGAAATGTCAAATAATATTAGTCAAATACGTTTCTTACTTAGCAATTCCTGCGTTCATTGGTTCATTGCCGACATGCCCATAGTGTTGAATTCGATTTTTTAAAATATGCTAAATTTTCTTTGCTACGTTTTCTTCCAGTTTCAAGAGAAAACAATGTTTCTTCCTTTTGTCCATGTTAGAGGAGTATTCTCACAATAAAAATGATGTTGCATGGTGTAGTAAATCCAGGGGTCACTCTGCATATTGTGTCCGACAATCAGCTCTCCAGCCTGGGAAAATGTTCCCCATGTGGCCGGGAGTCAAGCTGAGAATATTATACATCTGTACAAATCCTTTTCATCTCATGAAGTCAAAAATTACAACACATTTGTACAAATTATTTTAATCCCACACATTTCAATTAACATAACTAATGATTACTGCTAAATGTACTGATTGAATAATTTAATATGTTTTATCTTCTATTGATCATTATTAGTAGAGGAACTAAACTTCTGGTCGTTCCTTCTTGTAGGGGCACATTATTACCATATGATAAGACCATTAATATGTACTGAATATGGGAGCAACTGGAACTCTAGGCCCCCTCTCATTTTGATAGAGGGCTTCCATCAACCTATGTAGCAACATCCATTTGAGGGTGGATTCTGGATCCATATGTTATTTAGAAAGGTTATAGGACTTTATTATAATACTAATTGAAAACTTGGGGTTGTTTAATAGGCAACCGAAAAAACATGTTTACCTTAGTTATATGTACATGTTGTATCATGTTAATAACTACTCATGTAACAAACTCAAAACATTCTGGTAATATAATTGTAACACAGGTAAAACTACCCAATGTTCCTATTGCCTGGCTACTGTGATACATAAGGAAAAGACTGTCTCTTATATTCTTTCATTTGATGCAGTTACCATGGAAGGACACTAGAGGGGCACCTTTACTTGAATGTGTTTCAGGAGATATCGTCCCAATCCCAATGTCCCCCCTAAGCCCTAAACCCTCACAGACTTAACTGATGTGACCTGCTAAGTGATTGAGGGTGAGAGGCTGCAAGGGCTCTAAATGCTCTAAATAGTTATGGGACTGGAATTTATTATGTTACCTTGACGTCGCTGAAACTTGTTGCACATTATTGTGGGTTTTAATTGTACTTCATGGGCAAGGCCCTGAGACCGACAGCCTGATTTGTATGTCTTGCAGGCTCTTTCCTTACAGAGTGGAAGAAGGGTAATTGTCAATAATAATCTATATTTTTCAATAATCTATATTTGTCAATAATTACATTTTTTTGTCAAAACAGCATCGTTAAGCAAAAACTAAAATAAATATTTAAATAAACTGCATGTATAATAATAATATGATTGAATTGCACTGATTTCATGTGTTCTATATGCCATCTTATATCTTTGTTAATGTAACATAGTTTACTGTTCTTCTTTCTTACTTACTCTTGTTTCTTACTCAAAAGGTGGGTTTGCTGGGATTTACCCTGGTATCCCCAGTGTTTCACGTCACAATGCTGTAAACTGTGGGTATTTCCCTCAGGCATTTCCCTCAGGCATTTTTGGACACTGAAATTGGGTTGTTGTCTCTTGAGGTTGAGGGGATTTCCTGCTCATTTTGTTTTGCTGAGGTTTAGTTCAACACTGAGAGACAGAATAAGAACAAAAATATTCAGAAAACAGATGTCAAAAATTTTATAAATAATTTCAATGAAAACTGCATAAAGAATTATTTGATTCCTCTCAATCAGAAAGATTTCTGCCTCCCACGTGTTTTTATACTGGTAACAAGCTGAGATTAGGAGCACACGCTTAATGGGGAGTGCTCTTAATCTCAGCTAGTTACCAGTATAAAAGACACCTGTCCACAGAAGCAATCAATCAGATTCCAAACTCTCCACCATGGCCAAGACCAAACAGTTGTCTAAGTATGTCAGGGACAAGATTGTAGACCTACACAAGACCATCGCCAAGTAGCTTGGTGAGAAGGTTACAACAGCTGTTGAGATTATTCACAAACGAAAGAAACACAAAAGAACTGTCAATCTTCCTCGTTCTGGGGCTCCATGCAAGATCTCACCTCGTGGAGTGGCAATGATCATAATAACGGTGAGGAATCAGCCCAGGACTACATGGGAGGAGCTAGGACCATAGTCACCAAGAAAAACAGTTTGTAACACACTATGCTGTGAAGGACTGAAATCCTGCAGCGCCCGCAAGGTCTCCCTGCTGAAGAAAGCACATGTAATGGCCCATCTGAAGTTTGCCAATGAACATCTGAATGATTCAGAGGAGCACTGGGTGAAAGTGTTGTGGTCGAAAGAGACCAAAATCAAGCATTTGACTAGCCTATGTGTTCCCCATTTACCCAAGCATAAGAGAATAATATAAATATTGAGTAGATTGATTGACTAGTGTGAATATTAAAGCCATAATTGATATTGAGTTGGAGGACTGTGTCTTTCATCACTCATGGGTCACTATTACAGTTAGATTTTTTTTATTTGTGACAATGTTTTTATTTTGCGTGCACACATGTACATTTTCTAATTAATTTGTCTTTCATGAGTGAAGAAGTTGGCTATTTCAGTAAGAAAATTACCTATACATATACCTCAAAATCAAACAAAATATTATGTTCCCTTTATTTTCACAATAGCATAAGTCAGGGGTCTCCAACTGTGCTGCTGGAAATACTTTCCTGGTTGTTTTCACTCTAATTTAGCACTGTTTGAAATAATTCAGTCAGTAAATGAATGAGGCTGCAAATACATGGGGTTGAAATGAAAACGGCCACGAAAACGGCTGCTCTCTGGAGCAGGGTTGGAGCAGGGCTGTAGTACATACAATATATCACTTATGTTGTGCAAGTGTTGACATTGACATGTAATGTGCATTTACAAAAATAAAATAAATGCTAATAGTGTCATAAACGTGCAGAATCGTGTGCTCTAGAGATCTCAGTATATCATAATGGGATGGGTATAACATGAGGGGATGGGTTTATCATGAGGGGATGGGTATAACATGAGGGGATGGGTTTATCATGAGGGGATGGGTATAACATGAGGGGATGGGTTTATCATGAGGGGATGGGTATATCATGAGGGAATGGGTATATCATGAGGGGATGGGTATATCATGAGGGGATGGGTATATCATGAGGGAATGGGTATATCATGAGGGGATGGGTATATCATGAGGGAATGGGTATATCATGAGGGGATGGGTATATCATGAGGGGATGGGTATATCATGAGGGGATGGGTATATCATGAGGGGATGGGTATATCATGAGGGAGTGGGTATTTCATGAGGGGATGGGTATATCATGAGGGGATGTCTTTTTGCTTGCTTTAAGTCTTGCAATATTCGTATCATACTACTGTCTAAAATATAGATTGATAAAAGCTTTAATATTGTTGTAATGCCTATCCATTAATACATTGCATTAAAATACCTGACCCCTCAATATTACAGGCTGGTCAATATGACCCCCCTGGAAAGGAATGAACATCCTGGGATCCATTGACCCTGACTCCCACCAATATACAGTACAAACCTACACTGTTAAGTAAGACACATTAAATAAATCATTCTGGTCTATTATTACTTGATTCATGTGTTCCAACTGGGCAGGAAATAACCTGCACACTAAGTTTGAGTTCCCAGGCCTACATATAGTTGACATTGGTTTACATTTGATAGCTGATGATCAGAAGTGGAGAAAAAGACTGAACCTGTGATGGAAGACTTCATATCTTGGCATTACTAAGGATGGAAATGCTACTATTAATACTCCAGTAAAACCAGAATTGAGTCATTTATATTTAGAACTTCAAATTGCTCTTTAAAATGACTGTGTATACAAAATAATTTACTTAGTTCTGAAAGATATTACGATTTTGTCATGTCCTGGCTATGCCCCTAGCCATCTTCGCACTGGCTGGCGCCATAGTCAGGACAGTACTAGAAGAGATGCCTCTAGGAATCTCTATGTGCTTGGGTCTCCCCAATTGGAGGCAGGTGTTGGTTGTTGCCAGTCACTGGAGCTGCTTTAAGTTTGTTTTGTTTCTTTCTTCATTAAAATCATGGAATACCTTCACCCGTTTGCCTCAGCGTTTGTGTCCTTCCAGCCAGCACTGTGACAGAATGAACCACCAAAAGGACCACGCGACAGAACGGCAGAGTTGGACGGTAGTGGAACTCCTCAGTTGGCCGGATAGCGACACCGAGGAGGAATACCCCTACCCTCACCAACTGCACTCCTGGCCTGACCGGGACACAGAGAAGGAGGAATACCCATACGGTAGGCCACCGTTCCCCTGGGCGTAGAGGACTTCCTACAGATGGCCTTCTGGGAGTGTGTGCGCTTCCGGGAGCCAGCCGCTGACCAGGAGCCGCAGCCAGCGCCCCCCGCTGCCCAGGAGCCGAAGCAAGCGCCCCGCGCCGCCCAGGAGCCGCAGCCAGCGCCCCCCGCTGCCCAGGAGCCGCAGCCAGCGCCCCCCGCTGCCCAGAAGCCGCAGCCAGCGCCCCCCGCTGCCCAGGAGCCGCAGCCAGCGCCCCAAGCTGCCCAGGAGCCGCAGCCAGCGCGCGTCATTGCCCAGGAGTCGCCGCCAGCCCCTCAAGCTGCCCAGCGGTCGTCGCCACCAGCCCCTCATGCTGCTCAGAGGTCGTCGCCGCCGCTGGGTACAACCTTCTGTAGCTACAGGAAGCCTGGTTCTTGTTTTTATGATTGTGCCATTCTATTGAAGTAATTCATACTCCTCCTGCTCCTCTCCTTACATTGAAGGGGTAAAATATTATTAATAATATCAATATAATTTTAATGGTAGATTCATTTGAACAGTGAGAGACAGAATACTAACATAAGATCCAGAAAAACACATGTCAAAAATGTTATATATTGATTAGCATTTAAATGGGGGAAATAAGTATTTGATATCCTCTCAATCAGATAGACTTCTTGCTCCCAGGTGTCTTTTATACAGGTAATGAGCTGAAATTAGTAGCACACTCTTACAGGGAGTGCTCCTCATCTCAGATTGTTACCTGTATAAAAGACACCTGTTCACAGAAGCAATCAATCAATCAGATTCCAAACTCTCAACCATAAACTAGATCAAAGAGCTGTCCAAAGATATCAGGGTCAAGATTGTAGACCTACACAAGGCTGGAATGGGCTACAAGACCATCGCCAAGCAGCTTGGGGAGAAGGTGACAACAGTTGGTGCGATAATTAACAAATGGAAGAAACACAACGGTCAAACGGTCAATCACTCTCGGTCTGGGGCTCCATGCAAGATCTCACCTCATGGAGTTGCAATGATCATGAGAACAGTGAGGAATCAGCCCAGGACTTCATGGGACATGGGACATGTAACATTACCGGTTGTCGTCCCCTTTCAGCATTACTGCGATGGGTATTCCAGCATGACAATGACCCAAAACACGCGGTCAAGGCAACAAAGGAGTGGCTCAAGAAAAAGCACCTTTCCTTTCCTCTTTGTCCTTTCTTCTGCAACATTAGTTGTAGTTCTATGAGTAAAAAACATAGAGTTTTAGAGACCAACCTTCCTCAGATATTCTATCCATTTCCTTTTTGCATACATCCTGTGTTTGATTTTTCAGTTCAGAGACTGATTTATTGACATGATCAAAGGAGATGTGTGTATAGACAGTGATGTTGGGTAAAACCTCAGATCCAGGAGAGACACTGAGAGACTAGAAACTCTACAGAGGGAAAAAAGCAATAGGTATTGACATGGGAAGACAGCGAATTAAGTTCCAGTCCATTTCATTGATAAAGATGTTAAGAAGGATTCATTACAGAGAATTTCAGGTAAGTTAGTGATGTCACCTGGAGGAAAAGGATTTGATCCTCTGTGTGTGAGAGCTGCTTCAACTCAACATCTCTCCTCCTCAGCTCAGCAACCTCCCGCTCCAGTTGTTCTAAGAGTCCTTCAGGCAGACTCACTTCAGTCTTCTCCTGAGCTCTGATCTGCTCCTTCAACTCAGAGCGTCTTTTCTCAATGTAGCAGATCAGCTCAGTAAAGATCCTCTCACTGTCCTCCACTGCTGCCTGTGCAGAGTGCTGTTAGGACACAGAGAGAGGAGGGGGTCCATTTTAAGATAATATCCTCTGTTATCACCAGGATTACAGACCACATGTAAATATTCAGTGCCAATCAAAAGTTTAGATACACTAATCCATTCAGTGGGTGTGTCCAAACCTCTGATTGGTCCTGTACATGTGTATATATAGCAGCCCCAACACTCACTTTCAGAGTGTTTGGCTACCCTGAATTCTTTGGGTTCATTATTCTTGGTTTGGATTGGTTACAACCATCAGCTATCTCTCAAACAGCAAGTCTGGGTTCAGACCTGCCTTCAGAGTTTTAAGTGAAAATTGTAACTACTTGAGAATTCATCTAGTACATACGAGAGTTGAAGAGTAAAAAAAGGATTGCAGTTGTATCTGGATTCTTTATTTCCCTGGGTAAAAGTGTAACATATTTCAAGATCTAGATTACTTTTAGTTAATTGAGACACTGACACCCTGTTTTAGGACAAGGTCTCAAGAGTCAGAAGGGGGGGGGTCATGATTTATGACAGGATTAAAATGCCTTGTGCTAGGGTAAATGAGAAAAGGCTTGGAGGAATTCACCCTGGGTTTCATCTGGTACAGAAATTAAACTCTTAATAACAGTTATGTTAGCTGAGCTTCAAGATGGTGTGAAAGGTTTTGATTTGCAATAAAGGGTTTGATCATTTATGGGAACCATAGGTGAATTTGATTGTAGGTCCAAGATAAAACAATCAAATGTAATTATATATCTACTGAGATCTAGTTAGATGATTAACTAAGAGTTGTTTAGGAACTATTCTTTAAGAGCGATACATAAGCTAACTATCTTAACTTATGAGTAGTTGCAGCAGTAATAGGAAATTGTTGTTAAACCAACAACAAAATAAGTGTAATTGTTATGGTGCTACACTAGCAGAACAGAAGCATCCGGAATGTTAGTTTTTCCACTCTTCTGTTATTGTTTACAATTCTTCTAATCTACCTAGTCAAAGGAAACAGAAAGAGACTGGATATTCAGGTATATAAGTTTAAGTGTTTGGTAGGACTGTGTTCTAATGCATTAGCAAGAAGCAACAAACTAATGTAATGGACATATTTCTGATTGTGTACTGTGCAGTTGCAACTAATCTTCTCAAGGAGAATTCACTGATTGTTACAGGACACTTGAATGCGATTCAGCAATAAAGGACTGGTTGGAGCCAGAGAGGCTCCGGTTCTGGACAACGTTTGCTGGGACTGGTTGGAGCTATGGAAGGCTCCGGTTCTGGACAACGTTTGCTGGGGTGCGGAAAGACCAACTGCACGACATCATACCATACTGGTTGGGTCCATACCAGGAACATCTCTTCTGCTGTCTAGGTAGCTGAGAGAAGAGCCTGGGGTCGACGCCACACACAACAGAAGAGCATCGGTGGTTTAAATAAGGCACAGTGAATTGAAGTCACTGATGGAAAAGTGAGCCTTTTGGTGCTAGTTACCATCACTTCCTACCCGGCCTGCAGCTATAGAGCCCTTAGATGAAACTGGTCATTTTGTTATTCACAAAGGAGAACAAACAGACTCTCCTGACCTGGCTGATAGAGCAGCTAGAATGGAGACAACAAGAGCTGTGTCATCGTAACTTGCATTTGAACTATGACCGCATAAATTATGTACATAATAAGGTCCTCAGATTGTCTAATCGGACTCACGACGCAATAGAAGGGCTATCGGAACAATTGGGCCCCACATCCCTGATGGCGGTTCAGAACAGAATGGCCTTAGACATGCTATTGGCAGAAAAAGGGGGCGTATGCGCAATGTTTGGGGGCACCTGCTGTACTTTCATTCCCAACCATACGGCTCCAGACGGGTCGGTGTCCAAGTCGTTAGAGGGGTTGAGGACCCTCTCAAAAACGATGCATGACGACCCTCTGGAAGAATGGATGAACTCTACGTTCAGGAAATGGAAGGGTTTGGTCATGTCAATATGAATGTCTTTATCTACTTTTATGGCTATTCTTGTTACCTGTGGATGTGGTTGTGTCCCCTGCATTCGAGGCCTAGCAGTCCGAGTGATCTCTACCGCGGTGGAGAAATCGGAGCACGGAACCCCGACCCTTCTTATGATGCCGTTACTGGCGGAAGAAAAGGAGGCACACAGGAACCAACCGAGGAACTGGGCCGGGAATATGATCTCTGATAGAGATAAGGGGGAATGTTAAGAATGTTAATGTGATAAAGGCTAATGTGATATGTTAATAATGCTAATGTGATATGTTAAGTGTGATGTTGAAATTGAGGAGGAAGTTGGAAGAAGAAAAGTGCCAAATAGAAGTTAAACTGCCACAGGCTGGGAGCTTGAGTCATGTACCACAAGTGCTGCAGTAACAGGAAAACACATGTTATTGGTTAGGGGGGGCTGACCTGGGATCCGCGCCTTATGAGCCGAGGCAAGACAAGTAGGAATTTGAGTACTCACGCCCTAGCGAGTAAGAAATAATGTATATGTAGGGGGTAGATTAGGGACGGGGCGGGAACTAGAAAGGCTATAAAAACCGCACCGAGGGGAAGTAACTTTAGACTTGTTGGTAAGCTTGTCTCCAGATATATCTGATTGTGTAATCAATAAAATTGGTTGATTATTGATTATAATATTGTTCTCTTCCTTATTGACTTCATCTCATCAACTTATTCGGGTGAAGCAGGTTTGGCTTCAACAAACCTCATGAACAAGATTATCTAATGCTGCAATAAACAAATGAATTCCCCTCTCCATAGACAACTGAGAGAAAGTAGGCTTGAGAAACTTAACACAACACAGATGTACCGACTAACTCTGAGCAGAGGTGTATAGATGGGACGTGTTGCCTGATGCTGATGGGCCCCACACATCCTGTCCATACCTCCTGCTAGGAGTTGCCCATGTGACTGTCACAGGCTTAAGGGATAGGACCATTGACCATATGTTGGAACATACCATACAAGGGTCATTTGTAAGATAGGCCTTTCTTATTGGAGGGTATTTGGCTGGTTTTGACCATTGGCCGCCTCCCTTGTATTGGGTATAAGTACTGTGGATCTTCCTGTATTCTTATGTGTGAGAGAGAGAGAAAAACTATGTTAACATAAACGTCTCATGCTGAAGAAAGATGGCTCTCCCCTGACTTTCCGGTTGAATAACTTTTGTTCTTGGATATCACCTGAATGGAAGCCAACAGATGGTGCCGTGACTCGGACGATGGTTTGATTGACGAATCAAACCACTCTAAAAGAACAAGTCTGGGAATCCACATGAACACATTTGGAATAAATGGAAACACCTAGGAATTTTGCTTTTTAGGCAATGGAAACCTGTGGTGAGGACACACAAGACTTATGTTGACACTAAAAGATGATGTTTTCTTAGTCTTAGTCCAAAGACACAACAAAAGACACAAAATCTTCCCTGTTGTGATGGAAATTAAGCCCTAATATAGGCCACATTATTCATCTCGAAGTCCTTGCTAGGCTGATAGCAATTTGACACGTGTATAGTAAATTGTATAATATTTGTACAATTGAAGTTAAAGAAAATAACAACGTGGTAGAGGGACTGTAGCCCTGACGTTGTAATTCATGTTCAAAATCAAGAACGAAGAGGATCATTAACAATGATGACTGGAATCGAAATGGACAGAAAGATTCTCCCACTTAAAAAGATGAGAGAGACCTGTAATTTCATTATAGGTACACTTCAACTATGAGAGACAAAATGAGGAAAGAAAATCCAGAGAATCACATAGTAGGATTTTTATTTAATTTATTGGTAAATAACTTGGTAAAATAAGTATTTGGTCACCTACAACCAAGCAAGATTTCTGGCTCTCACAGACCTGTAACTTCTTTAAGAGGCTCCTCTGTCCTCCACTTATTACCTGTATTAATGGCACCTGTTTGAACTTGTTATCAGTATAAAAGACACCTGTCCACAACCTGAAACTGTCAAACTCCAAACTCCACTATGGCAAAGACCAAAGAGCTGTCAAAGGACACCAGAAACCAAATGTCGGCCAGCACCAGGCAGGGAAGACTGAATTTGCAATAGGTAAGCAGCTTGATGGGAAGGAATCAACTGTGGGAGCAATTATAAGAAAATGGAAGACATACAAGACCACTGATAATCTCCCTCGATCTGAGGCTCCACGCAAGATCTGACCTCGTGAGGTCAAAATGATCACAAGAACGGTGAGCAAAAATCCCAGAACCATACAGGGGGACCTAGTGAATGACCTGCAGAGAGCTGGGACAAAAGTAACAAAGGCTACCATCAGTAACACACTATGCCGACAGGGACTCAAATCCTGCAGTGCCAGACGTGTCCCCCTGCTTAAGCCAGTACATGTCTAGGCCCGTCTGAGGATTGCTAGAGATCATTTGGATAAATATGGCTCCCAGAAAAGCTTCTCAGAATGAATGAGAGGCTGCCAACCGCTTTGGCAGGACGGGACGCGTCATGGGCTCCAATTCAGGACATCCTGGCTTGCACATCCATTTGATTCAGGGTAAGAGCTTTAGCTAAACTGGCTTGGTAGCGTGAATATCATTACTTTCGTATTATATATTTGTTAGCTATCTAGATGTTTGTTGTCTTTAAACCAAATTAACATGACGACACTGTGGACACGCATGCAGCCACTTGTGTGTTGAGTTAGCAAATGTTTTTCTAAATTACAGTACAGTAACCAAATGTTTGCTAATTTGATCTCATACCTAATAAATGCTACAGTAACGTGTATCTTTTAAGGTTTTAAATATGCCCAACCTTCCCCAGATATCTTGTCCATTTCCTTTTTGCATACATCCTGTATTAGATTTTTCAGTTCAGAGTCTGATGTCTTTACATAAGGAGATTTATGGATAGACAATGATGCTGGGTAAGACCTCAGATCCAGGAGAGACACAAAGGGACTGGAAACTCCACAGAGAGAAATCAACAATAGCTTTTGACAGATAGAGAATTAAGATTAAGTCCATTTCACAGTTAAAGAACTCCAGAGGGATCCATTACAGAGTATATTAAGGAAAATTAATTTTACAGAGTATTTTAAAAAGCACAGAACACTGATGTCGTAATGTATCTTGAATACAAAGAAAAGAAAGAATGAACAATTAGGGACAAAAAACTGATCACAGAACCATTTTGTTTAAAAACATTGAATCTACATATTTGACCTAAAGTAGCCACCTTTTGCAGATATAACGTGTTTTCTGATTCTGTTGTGGCTTTGGGCCTGCCAGACCTCACTTTTTCCTTGAAAAAGCCATTTTTTCTAACTCTGAAATTAAATGATTTGTTCTTAAGAGTAGCCGACTCAACACTCACCTTCAGAGAATCCATAGTCTAAGATCCTTGATCTCCTGCTCTCTTTCTTGTATTATCTTCTCTGATCTTTGATGTTTCTCCCCCAACAGGTTCTGCAGTGAATAGAAATCATGTAACAGTTTGGTGTGTGTGTGTGAGACTCTGTGTCTTATGGTTAGACTGAGTTGACATTACAGAACACCATATAAGGGATACAGATAGGATACACTAGTTGGCTGTATTACCATTACATACATCTATGATTGGATGTACAGACTGTGTAGGGGTCTGAGGACCACTAGTTGGCTGTATTACCATTACATACATCTATGATTGGATGTACAGACTGTGTAGGGGTCTGAGGACCACTAGTTGGCTGTATTACCATTACATACA
>JACXGJ010016743.1:0-11967 GCA_016801105.1 Esox niger
CCCTAAACCACCCTGGACTAGTTAATACTACCCCACCACCCTAAACCACCTTGGACTAGTTAATACTACCCCCCCCCACCCTAAACCATTTAATTGCTTAATTATTTAATGTTCTGGTTTTGAAAGTTTAATATGTCTACATTCTTAAATGTAAATTTTTAAGAAGTTCTATTTGTCTGACTGTAATAGTAACTGTGGCCTCATCACAACTGTCGATACAGTGTTAAATATATAACAATAAAAACTAAGAAAACATGGACATTTATTCACATTTTAGAAGGCAAAAGAAAATCTGAGGTTGAGATACTTGGAAAAAACATTTGATTTAATAACAAAGCAGAGTTTGTGATTGAAAGAACACCAACATTATGACATTCACAGAGAAAGTACTGAACCAATTTACAACAATCACATCTGAAAAGGAAACCATACCGTATAACCACCAAGATTGGCTACATGTCCCTTTTGTTTGATCTTCCACAGCTTTATGGACCTAGTATAGACAGAGAGGGTGAGAATGGACATCCCTGACAGGTCAGTTAGGAACTAGTGTAAACAGTCCCTATGTGAACAGTCAAAGAACGCGTCTCAAATGACATTCCATTCCCTTTACAATATTTAGGGAATAGTTGTGGTGTTGGGTGCTACTATACAGGGAATAGGGTACCATTTGAGACGATTGCCAAAGGGTTCCTGAGGTGCTATGGACCATTAATTCATACGTAACATACAGGAAGTGACACATGTGTCAACGTGATTCCCATTCAGTTGTCACTGGCAGACAAAATAAATAGAATGCAAAAAAAATGGAATAAAACAGCGTCAAATATAAGAAATAAAAAACAAACGACAGCTCATCCTTTGTGTGCCTCCAAACCTCAAAGTTAAATAGTTGTGTCAGTTACAATGGCCTGGCTAATATGATTCAGACTTCAACCTCTGTTTTAGGATTTTTCAAGGGTTTAAATATTTTACTCCCCTTATCCAAAGTGCAGCTAAGAAGCTACTGCTTATAAGCCTTCATATCTTTATTACAATTTGACCTTACATGTATGGCCTGATACCTGAAATCTTACCTGCAAAATAATTACACAACGGTTATCCCCTTACATGTTACATAGAGGAAACTAACTCTTTATGTAGCGTTAACTAACCCCTTTATATAGAGTTAACTAAACCCTTTCACAGTAGATTCCCACAGAGAATGGAAGGGTTCAAGCACTTAAGATTTGACCAATGCTACAATCTTGTTTGTTTGCTTTGAAAATGTTACTTAAGTACGATACAGCGAACAGTTCCTAGCCATGCAAGTCAACCTCTCCAAAACGTTACTTAATTACAATAGGTTCTCAGGGGCCCCTCCTCTTTCCTGATGACATCACTGTTGACTGACAACAGGAGGGAGGGGGATGGAAGGAGAGGAGGAAACAAGACGGCCCACTCTGTGTTGCATAACCGACCGTCCCGTTTCGAGAAGCTTGCTTTTCCGTTCAGGCAGATACAGGCAGCCAGGCAGATACAGGCAGCCAGGCAGATACAGGCAGACACATTCAGGGCCATTTCAAATTAAGCAGTGGAGAGAGACTGGAAAACAACTATTTACAGACTACAAGTGCCCCTCCTCTATAAGCAACAGTCTTTACAATATGTACAACGAAACAACCATGGAATTAATAGGACAGGTTCGCCCATTCAAGTCCACCGGGCCCATATGGGTTGACAGGTGGACATTGGGAGTGTACCTATGATTTTACCAGCTGGACTGCCATGGTTAAGCCCTTCTATTTGTTCATTTCTACTGGAACAACACTGCTCCAACACCCCACTGCGGATTGGCTGCTCAGTTGGCCCGGGCGATGCGCGAATCAGCCCCAATGTAGTTGAGCATGGTCTGGACAAGCTCTGGGAGGTCATAGTCGTGCTTCCAGCCCCAGTCGTTTCGTGCGTTCGAGTCGTCGAAGTTCATTGGCCAGCTGTCGGCTGTAACAGGGAAGAAAGGGAGGCATGGCCAATGATATGTTCTGTTAGTGTACAGGTCGACTTACTCTAAGGCTTTAGAAGAATCTGATGTATGTAAATGTCTGTTCTTCATTTCTACATGATTTTCATGATTCCTACATCTCATCCTTCTAAATGCTTTTCCCCCAAATTCCCAGGTTTTCCAGAAATCGGCTGAAGGTTTCTTTAGAATCAACAAGGAAGCAGAGGGAATCATTTAACTGGAAAACCTAGATTGAATAATCAAACAATCAATGAAATCAATTGCAATTACCGATGGCCTGCCTGACTTGGTCGATCTCATAGGTGACCTCCAGTTCGGGCAGCTGTTTCTGGACTTCCTGGGCCAGTTCCTCTGGAGTGAAGCTCATGGCGTTGATGTTGTATGTCCTCATTGAGAGGGTGTCTGTGGGCGCCTCCATCATCTCCACAGTGGCGCGCAGACAGTCGTCGATGTACATCATGGGCAGCCGTGTGTCCGGCTTCAGGTTGCACTCAAACTTCCCCGTCTTGATGGCGTCGTGGAAGATGGCTACTGCGTAGTCTGGAGAATGGGAAAGACGAGGGGAGTTTGTAAGGGTACGTTTTCTGGTTTGTTAAATTTTCAGAATCCATGACTGATCAATTTGGATACATTCTATTTAGAGCTTCTGATACACGGAAGAGAGCAGAGCAATGTGACAGAGGAGACCCATTTAGGGTGAAGAGGAGTTTCAATTCCACATGACCTTCAGGACCACTGTGTCCGGGGTACATCTGAAAACATTCCCTCAAGTCTTTTTTGGTGAGTTTGTGAGATTTTCTCCACAGTTATACTGACTAATGTTTAAGCATGTTTGTTCTGCCTGGGTGTTTATGGTCACACCTAGCTGCCGGAAACAGAACATTCTGGAAATTCTTTTTGAAGGTAAGTCTTATTTCCATCCAGCTATTGCCCCACGTCTGAAGCCCTTAAAATGTACGTGATATCATTGGACAGTTGATTGTGAGACGTGGTGCTGTAACACAGCATTTGAAATCTGTCTTCTCAGTTCGTCATAGATTTGGAGAATGGAATCTCAGGCAGATGTTGGCTGCAATAGCAGTGTTTTGGTTTGATTCCACCAAGAGGCTGGTATGAAAACGTTTTTGAATACATACCCTGACGCACTCCTCTGCTAAACTGCTTTCATGTATAAGATATATTCTTTCGCAGATTTGCTTCAAAATTAAGTAGGATTCATATAAGCCCATTGTAGTCTATATTTACGTTAAAAAAACGATTTGCTGCTTTTGTTAATTTATTTTGCATGGAGCTCTGGGTGGGGACTATTTTGTGCTGCCCCGTGACAGAAACTCACCAGTCGTTCCTCCGCCAGGCTGTGAGTCCGCAGAGATGATGCCAGGGTAACGAAGACTACGGAAGTCCAGACCGTACCGGTGGTGGTAGTACTGTTAGAGGAAATCAGGGACAGTAAGTCTTCAATCCTTTACTTCACAGACCGGTCATTTCCCAGACGATGGGAAGCATTCACATTAATGTGCTTGGCGAATGAGGCTTGAGATGGAATGGTCGTGTCTGTTTTTTTATTTTCATTAAGTATCTAGATGGTATAAAACACATGCCACCCATGTTAACAGTCAGGTTATTACAGTTAATAACCACACTGTGAGCTGTGATTTGCAGTTGGTGGCCTCACCTCTCCCATTAGCTCTGCATGGACCTTTGAAACTCCATAGATGGTTCTTGGTCTCTGAATACAAAGGTCAGGTGTCGGGTTCCGTGGTGAGGTGGGACCAAAAGCTCCAATGGTGCTGGGGACGAACAGACGTAGGCCGTGCTCCGCTGCTATGTCCAGAACATTGTGGAGGCCTGGGGAACACGGTGTTACGGTTACACCCTCTGGTCATCGTTCAGGCCCGGGTTGGCGGGAAACTCCAATCTGTTCTGGATGTAGACAGAGCCGTTGCTTACCTGTGATGTTCACGTCGCGCGCCAGAGCCACGTTGGCTTCCCCCACGGCACTGAGCAGGGCACTGTAATGGACCAACCACGTGATGCGGTTGTTGACAACGATCTCACGCAGGTTTTTGTAGTCCAGGATGTCAGAGTAGATGAATGGGCCTGGGGAGACAGAAAAACATAAATATAAAACAGTGTTTACATCACACAAAGGAGCCGCCGTGTCCAGTTCTCTGTTCAGGCTTGTCTCCTTGCTTTCTGTTCGTACAATTTGTAAATCAGCATCTACTATTATTGGTTTTCTTCTGTCCCTGCATTAATAACAGTAACAGACAGTTCATTTGGTTTTATTGATCAGCCAATCACCGTTCAACTCATTCATCAATGACCTCTTCGGAGAACATTAACTTTAGGTGATTCTTATACACTGCAAACAAGATGAATCAATATCAACACAAACCAAATGAATGCTCATTTTAAGCAGAGACAATCCAGATGATAATGCAATTAACATTTTAGACATTATGAAATTAATTCTCATAAAGTACACATTCTCGGCGTTGCATTCTTTCTGAATTGATAACTAAACAAACTTGTGAGTGAACGCTACATTTGCCAAACAGAATGGGTTTGAGGCTTGTAATAGCAAGGTCACTGTCTGCTTGTTTTTCGATCAGATTCAGTGTTTTCACAGGCTGGTGAATGCAGAAAATCTAGTTAGACTGACTACAGCCTCAGTATGCAACTGTTAAGCAGCAGACTAGTAGCATAGCTGTCAAGCATGCATGCCGTTGCGTGCCTGTAGTATCATGTTAAGTGCACAGAAGTAAAATTCCTGTGTGAAAGTTAGTCATTCCTTGTTTGACTTCTTGGGAAATGCCGTTAACAGCTGTGATTCCTGAGCAAAGGCAGGAGTGGTGAGGTCTCCTCCCTGTTAAAACGAAACCCTCGGCCAAATGCCTTCCTGACGCCAACTTCACTTCGGTTTATCATAGGCAAAAAAACCCAGATGATTACGATACCGCTGAATGGGACCGTGTGTCTATGGAGTCTAGTTTATCATACACAAACATGCTTAAAGAGCGTGGATCCTGGGGTTGTTGGGAGAGGCTCTGTATTGCACTCACCGCTGTGAAAAACATGACTAGGAGGCTTCCTGATATCAGACAGGATCACATTGTTGTTCCCAAACCGCTTCCTGTTTGAAAAAGGAAGTTACATTTAAACACAAACTGCTTCCTGTGTGAAAATTGAAGTTACATTTAAACACAAGAAGCTCTCTGGATGGTTATTGACTACTAGGTAACTAAAAATGTTTTAATACTGTAGTTAAAATGTAATGTTCTACTAATGTAATGTTGTTCTTATGTAATGATCTACTAATGTAATGTTCTAATGTAACGTTGTTCTAATGTAATGTTCTAATGTAATGTTGTTCAAATGTAATGTTGTTCTAATGTAATGTAATGTTTTAATGTAATGTTGTTCTAATGTAATGTAATGTTTTAATGTAATGTTGTTCAAATGTAATGTTGTTCTAATGTAATGTAATGTTTTAATGTAATGTTGTTCTAATGTAATGTAATGTTTTAATGTAATGTTGTTCTAATGTAATGTAATGTTTTAATGTAATGTTGTTCTAATGTAATGTTCTAGTGTATGAGACCAGGCTAACATACACACTAATTATAAGACATCTATGGTCTATGAATTACTGACTGAAGCGTCAAGACATGACAAGCATTTACCTAAGAACACACCTACCTCAACATTTTAGCCAGCCCAACACCCAACTGTCCAAGGCCGCCTGTAAGAAAGATTAAGAGAAATGGCAGTATTATAAGACATCCCAGAACATAAATGCTTGATTTAATAATCAGCGTTATGACTACAGTGTTGCCATGGAGACAGGTTTACACAAGATAAGCCTTGGAGCAGATCTGGAGATGGAGTGAGGAAGAGAAGGTCATGACCCTGGCTTCCCGTCTACAGCTGTTCTGTCCTCCTGAGTCACTTTCTCAAATAAAACCATTAATTACTGCAGCTCTGTGGCTACTGAGTTTGGCTAAATCGCTCTGAGGAGATTTTGGATCAATCCACTAGTAGTCGTGAAAGTGTTGGTCACAATCCAAAACAATTGTGTTCTGCCACCCATTAGTGATATACTTATGACAGCTTGCCATTAAGATTTGCGTCTGACAAATAGAGTTGTGTATGTCTATTGCTTGAGGAAGGCTGTTCACTGATTGATCTTACCTGTGATGAGCACCTTGGGGTGGTCTGTCTCCGAGAAGGACACAGAATGGAAACTGGCATCTGAGGTGACTTGGCGGGGTGAGAAGCTGATGGTCCGTACAGCCACTGTGAATGGCTCACATCCACATCCTGTGCTCAGGAGGGCCTGCTTCGCTACCTTGCTGAGTGTTCTGATGACAGGCATCTTCACAGGCACCTAAAAATGGAGTGTAAAGCTGCTTTATATATGCACTGTGACTGAAGGTTTCGAATATTTTACTGATTATAATTTATGTTGTTGGCCAGAGGTATCATGAAATCCTTCAATTATCGGTCAGACCCATTACACCATCTTGCTGTCACGATAAGAGGCCAGAAGAACCTAGGGCGTCAGAGAATTTCACACATTTGTCATGAAACCTTTTAACGGATTGGCGAACTCCAATTAAACGTGTACATATGATCACTACAAGGTCGGTCCGGGCTGTTTGAGTATGTCGTGAAAGGGACGGGAAACTTTGAGATTTCAAACATCGCCATCCACCATCGGCCGGGCTCCAGCTATTCAGCAGAAGTAAACAGCGAGTCTCAGAGACACAATCAAGTGCAGTAAAACAGATGAGCTCAAAACGCCGACAGGCAAACATCACCGCCGACTGGCCAAAAATACGGAGACGCGGAAAAAAAATGCCCACTCGCAGGATTAGAATGAATGGGGACGGTGCGCTAGATCAGCATTATGTTTTCGCAAAGCTATAGTTGTTCTTATCTACTCACTGTTCACCAGAGGCTGGTCAAAGGGTAGTGGATTACATAGGAATAAATGGGTCTACGCCGAGGAACCAGTAGACGGCATACACTAGAGCCATTTGTTACATTAGCCTCGCCTAACGTGGCGTCCTCCTCCACTTTCACTGTAGACTAGTAGCTTAATTTGGAGACGAAAAGAAGTCCATAAATAGATCAGATTTTCCAAGTAGTGAGATAATGGCTCTCGTAATTAGTTATCATGTAATGGGGACATTGGTCATATTGCAAAGCATTTAATTATTGACAAATCAATTAACAACGAAATTACTTTGTTGACGCTGCTATAGTTTATACATTGGTTACAAATCCGCTCGAGGCGCTGGATAATCGCATAGCGACTAAGGAAGATTCACCTAAGTTTCTTTAACCTAAAGTGTCCTGATTCTCATCCCGGGGCAAAACGCATTCAGTCTTCAAGTCAACCGGTCCTCATCCATGGTCGCACCCATTCACTTAAACCACACCAAAACTGACAACGCAATAAATAACATTCATATTTTGATCAGCTCTTACCTTGGAGTCGGGTCAGGTTAGCAAAGGAACGAAAAGCGAACCTGAGAATCTTTATACTGCCCTGCCTTCGCCCTCTTAACCAATCAGAGATAGAGGACTGGATATGAGGACAACACGGATCAAAACAGTGCGCGATAGACTAGCAGGATGGTGACATTGGCGACATGCTTTTCAAGGTTTGCCAGCAGATAAGGAAACCATTATTAAACCATCTAGATTAATTGCATTGTTTACCGCGTCATATTAGACTCAGGCCTCAATGTACGTGATTAAAGCGTCTGTAGACTTTATTATTTAAGGTTGATGCAGGGCACAGTGGGTCTAATCTCCGCTGTGGGTCAGATCCAATAAAATACAGAGGTATATCATCCAAAGAATCGTCTTGCGCCTGTAATTCAGAAATGTCTGATTTTGTCTGGCTCCAGTGTTTTATCAAGTAGCATGCCGGCTCCGGCTTCAGAGATTTCTTCCCAGTACACGTCACCTGGCCGGGATTCATTTTACGCACTGGCCGATTTTAGTTTGAGTAGCGCCCCTTATCAATCAGCTTAAGAAAATATATTTTGCCAACATTGTTTGACTTTCACATCACGTAATCCGACTTAGTTTTTATTTGGCTAGTCCAGTCCAAGTAGGTAGTGTGTCGTCTGATATGTCAATATGATAAATAGACATAGCTTATTCTTGTATCCGTTTTTTCCTGATCATTTTGAAAACCCTATTGGTCTAGACTGGTGGTGTGGCTGTTTGAGTCATCTTGCCTTGGCTGTATTCCCTGAAAGATAACAGCTTTCTCTCATCACTATCGCTATCCATGATAAGCTACTGTGCAAGTTTTTTTTACACGCAGCCATGGCCCAGCACGGATTTTGTTTGGTGCACAATCACGCTTCTAGAATAAGAAATTATTTCATTTCAGCTTCTTTTTTATAGATAACCAAGGGCGCGCCCTGTTATCTGATGCCTACGCGTTTCAATGGCTGTCTATTTCATATATACACATATTATATATTGTCTTTTCCACTTATGTTTCATTAATGTACACGGTGTCTGTGGCTTGTAAACGGTAAAGTAGGGATAGTCTTTGCCAACCTCCGGTGAACCGAACAAAGCCAGGACAGCCTCATTACGGAAAGTATAACCTAAACAACATGGTTTAATTATAGGCACTGTAAGTAATTTGTTTTCTTAATCGCTTAGGATGAATGTGTCTTCTAATACTAGAACCGCTTCTACTATTCTGCTATCCTTCTCGACACGTTAATAGCCGGATAAGCGAGTGATTATAACAAGGTCTATTCCAATTGGCGATGTACTTATACGTTTTATTTGTCGTAAGTATAGATAATTCAAGGTTCACACATCGAATGTTAGATTGTTTTAAGAAACTAATATACATTTCCGATTCGGTGCGGGAATTCAAAGTATCTGTCACAGGCGTAACTATTTCAGACGAATTAACATGAATGAATGATTACTCACCAATTAAATAGCCTAGAGTTTAGAAAGATTCGAAGCGCTCCAATTCGTGTATGCTTGTCTAGTTGACGACACACGTGTTATATCCTTCAACTATTGCATCAGCCCAGGATTTCAGGGTTTTATCTGCAGGGGCCATCTGGGTTCAAGAGAAGCCGGCTTCCTCTCGGATTGGTGGAGCCTTGGAGGTGCGGTTCCACTTGCGCACCTAGACCCCTCCCACCAGACGTCACGGACTGGAATGTACCGGCCCTTGACGTTGAGCCTGACCAATGGACATTGACTTCGCCAACAAACCGCCTGACAGGAGGCCACGAGTTCGGCCTGAAAAGTGCAATGCGTTCCGAGTGTGGAAATACACACCCTGGTCAGTAATGAGTATACTTAACTAAAATCCACATCAGACTACGGTATTGTAGCTGGCCGCCATCATCCTCTGTTCCTTACAGAATGGACAATGGCAACAGAGTTATAGCTCAGACAGACAAGACCAAGCTACATTATTGGCTTAAGTTGATCTCTTGTTCTTTTGGAGAATCATGCTGGCAAGAAGGGTTTGTTCTGTAGGCTGTGTGGAGTGTGTGTGTGTGTGTGAACACATGTCACACAAAAAAAGATCACAATACTTGTTTTGTATATTTGAATGTTATTGACATTGAGTCACTCAGACATGTAATTTGACTACAGGATGTACAGTTAATGAATGGCACTGGCATTGAACTGGAAGAAATGCTACAGCCATATTCATATTCAGAATCATATTTTAATGCCCAAAGATACAAAAAAGAAAAGGTAATAATAATATTTAATTTATCACCTGCACAGGTCATCAGAAAAAAATATTCAAAATGAAAAACAATAATAAAACATTCACATAGAATATACAATACATAATATTATTTTCCCATAAGGCATTGCACTAATCAGAATGTAAATTAGAAAGTGACAAGAATAATAAAAAAAAGAAAAGCAAAACAGCTTGTATCTCAGTAGAATATAGAAGAATAATATTTCATCACTATATTATCAGCCTAATAATTATCCATGTGAAAATATACATAGGAAACACCTTGACATGTACTCGGTCACTGAGTTTACACAGGCACACAATATTATTGACTAATTACTCTGTTGAAAAAAATTACATTAAATATGATCATGTCAGAACATTTTCAAAACAGATTTTATAGGTCAAAAGGTCACTGTGAGTGAAAACCATAAATCTGTAGCAAGGGAATGCCTGTGTAACGACAGCCAGCACAGCCTCACATGGCTTCAGCCATCTACAAGCTACATGCAAAAGATTCCCTCCATGGCCCGTTCCTCAGGGTTACAGAGAGCAAGCCGATAACAATGTCCCAGGTTGTAATATATGCAGACAGCAAACATGGGGCGTCTTTCCAGAAGCTCTTTCAACCTCCAGCCAGACCTGTCTCTCCAGCCAGACCTGTCTCTCCAGCCAGACCTGTCTCTCCAGCCAGACCTGTCTCTCCAGCCAGACCTGTCTCTCCAGCCAGACCTGTCTCTCCAGCCAGACCTGTCTCTCCAGCCAGACCTGTCTCTCCAGCCAGACCTGTCTCTCCAGCCAGTTCATATAAAAGGAAGAACTAATCCCCCTTGACAGTGCACTTTTCACAGGCCAACATTGTAGTGAGTTGGCCACCCAACCCGACTCCATGTCCCCTGTTGATATGTAGCCACAGTATGACTTGGCAGAAAGCAGACAGACAGAAGATAACGGTCACCGCAACATTCAGAAAAGGGATGTTTTTTTTCACTCTGAAAACAACGTTTTAGTATTTTGTTCATTACTCCACTAATAACACAAACTCAAGTCACATTTTCATTTCCCTTTGCATTTAAAATGCTCAGTCACAATGATGAGTTGTTTTTTTGGGTAAAATATCCTGTTTAAGACAATGCAACAGTGGACAATCCCAAAGGGCACCCTATTCCCTATATAGTACACTGCTTTACCATCCTATTCCCTATATAGTACACTACTTAACCATCCTATTCCCTATATAGTACACTACTTTACCACCCTATTCCCTACATATTACCCTACTTTACCATCCTATTCCCTACATAGTACACTACTGTAGTCCAAGATCTGCTGTGAACAATAGGGGGCATTTGGGAGGGTTTTGCTTGGGTTCATGAATACCTACACGTTTTCAGACCGCTCCTGTTCACTAACAGAGTACCAGTTAACAATAGAGATCCCAAAATGTAGAAATCAGCAAATGAAAAAACTAAAATGGCAGGAGGAGATTTGGATGGACACTGACTTAATGGCCAGAGAAGGATTATCACTTCCCTGTTATGGCATCTCTGAGAATTTGAGTTCAGGCAACTTTCTGAGAGGATTTTGAGTTCAGGCAACTTTCTGAGAGGATTTTGAGTTCAGGCAACTTTTTGAGTTGACTGGAAATGAAATGGAACGGACTCCAATCCTGAACCCATCCAGTGCCGATAAAGACAAGCGTCAGTGCAGATAATAGTGTTATACAACAAGCATGTTTCAATGTACTGTAGTTAGGGTTTTAAAATGCTGTGATTAGAGTTTCAAGCAAATAGAATAATATGTGTGAAATGTGCTACTAGCTGTTCAGCAATGACAGTTGTAACTACCAAGAAAGCTGTAACTACATTTTCCCAAAACAAACTAGGCATTTTTTACAGTAACCCTCAACGTACTATTGACATTTCTAGTGTCAATTAGAATATACTGAAAAGAGCTGCTGAAATGTAGTAATTTGGTAAGTTAAATACTTTTACCCCTCAATTTGACAACATTACTTATCATATCATGTCATAATTGTTCAACAAGGGTTGTTCAAGCGTCCTGTATTTTTGGAATGTAACAAATAAAACAGTAAGTTGGTCAGTGTGTAATTCAGACTTGCTGTATGCATGTGTGTGCGTGCGTGTTTGTGTGTGTCTGTGTGCGTGCGTGTTTGTGTGTGTCTGTGTGTGTGCGTGCGTGT
>JACXGJ010016744.1:0-11951 GCA_016801105.1 Esox niger
GGCCAGTAGCCGCGCCTCACCACACGCCATCAATACGACATAGCATCATCATGGCCAGTAGCCGCGCCCCATGACACGCTTTGTGTCGTTGGTTCCTTACTTTTCTCACTGAATTCCTTATGAATTAGTCTATAATTTTCTAGCGATTAATCCCAACCAACATAGTGACTGACAGAGGAAGGAGGAAGCGTGTCCGTATGTGTCTCCCGGGCTTAAGACGCATTGCCGTTTCGGTTCGGGCTGCGTGTGAAGCGGACCCGGCTGTTAAAAGTTCAGTCAGCCGGTGATGAATCCAGGGAAGGTGTGGCTTCTGTTCTGTTTTGCTGTGACCTAACTTTGCATTCATTTTGGTTTATGGGTTTTGGTTTTGTCTCCTCCAGTGTTTTGTTCCACATAACGTAGAGGCCATGTTGAGGAGAGGCTGCGAGCTGATTGGTCGCCTCTACTTTAAGGAAGGTCATGACCTCTACCACTGGAGGGTTGGCTGGTTCACCCTGGAAGGCTCTGTCCTGTACTTCAGCTCCGGGGAGGAGAAAGGCCGAGAGGCGGCCATGCAGCTCAGACAACTACAGGAGCTCAGTGAGTACTGATCACCGATGACAACATACAGTACAGCACGCTAATGAACACGCCAGACATGATCGGACACTCGGGTGGCACCATCCTGCCAAAACCCAGATGCCAAGCCCTCTCCCTCCGCTCTCTCCTGGCGCGGTGAAGCCACCCAATAGTCGACAGGCATCCTACGTCCAGGAGAAAGTCGCCGCCCCTCAGCCGTCATCCGTCGTCTTCACTCCACAAAGGAGTTGCCCGGAGGGTAGTGCCGTCTGAGTCGGGGGGGGGGGGTTTGGGGGTTCATTCAGAGTTGACAGGACACTGGATTTGCAGCATTTCAATCGATTGCGCCGGGAAGATGTCTACGGGCGCAAAAAAAGAGGAAAAAATCAATACATCCCTTTAATCCGTTTAGGGCCGACCGCGGAACAAATCAGAACGTCGCTGCGTTCCCGCCTCCCCCACCTCCACCTGGGCTGGGTTTAGGGAGCTGGGAGTCATGGTGGGGCAGAATCCCTCTTGTTCCTAGCTAAGAGGGGGGCTTGGGGTGCCTTCCTATGGGGTGGGGCACTGTGGAATTCAGTGAACCCATTCTTACAGGCTTTGCACTGATTGGCAACACAACCACAGAATTGCTTGAGTTTCCCACAGAGTTTCGAGAGGCTCCGGTGTGAGTTTCCCTTTTTGGATCAGCTCATTTTCAGGGTTAAAGAAATGCTCTTCTTTCTTTGCTGTTAAGATGGTTTTGTTTTGTTTTCTGGACCGGACAAAATCTGGACTAATTTGGCTTTTTCTCAACTGGGAGAAAAATGTGACCTCTAATCATCTTCCTTTTGTGACCTGGAAACTGACAGTTGAGCGGTGGAGATTTCCAGTCGTTGGTAAGGGTTAGGGTGTTCAGGTCTTGGTGTGTTTGGTGCTCGTGTACAGCTGCAGTGTGGGGGCACGTCCAACACACTGCCCCCTGACAAACGACTGTGCTCAGTCTTTCCCCACTGTGTCTGTCCATAAAGCCAACAAATGCCATGAAAGGTCCTTCTAAAATGTCTTGCTCAAGTAAACGTGTTCAGTATTCAATACTTAACATATTTATTTTGGGATCCGCCCATGCAGAAGACCATCTGATTTCATGCAAGCCCATTTTCTGTGCACATTCCCTCTAAACGCCTCTTTGGTTACCTTTGACCTTTCTCTAAAGGAGTTGAGAATATTTAGAGAGGAGGCCAGAATTGAGCAAATCCAATTGAGAAAAGGCCCTTATAATCGGCCAGGACCAAGGACGGAGGCATGGCATAGAAGGAAAGATGAACTGTCTGATTAAAGCTAAGCTGTCACAGTTGTCTTATCTCATTGTGGTCTCCCATATTGTTTCAAAACAAGATAAGCACGTCATCAATTCGGCATTGGTTACAGGGGTGCAGTTTGTAATATCTCGTATTATCATTCCAAAATGGTACAGCTCAGATAAGAGCTGGTCCAGAGCAGTCTGGAAGATACGCTGTGCTCATTCTCATGGCGCGCTGCGCCTAAGACCATTAGAATAATGGCTAATCAAAACTAATCCTCGGATAAGATCACTGGCCAATAAGAAACAAACTAAACAACTAATGTAGACCAGAGCAGATTAGAGCAAGCCATGCTTTTTTAGGGGGGAACCAGACATTACAGATAGAATCCCTCTAATCTAACCCGCTAACAAAACCTGCGACTCTGCCTCTTTGTCACGCTCTCTCTACAGTGTCATAAATAATCCGCCCCCTGTTATATATTTTTTTCTATATCACAGACTTTGCTGATGGCCACCGCGTTGAGGAAAATTCATATACTGTTACTGGCCTGTGTGGTTGTTCCACCTAGCTTTTCTAAGATGGATGGCCTAACGGGGAATTGGCTCTGCGCAACGGCGTCTGCTTAGCGTCTGAACAGTAAAAATATGCAGCACATCAAGTTTTGGAAAATAATTTCAAACTTTTTGCAGTTAGCAAATAAACAGTGAGGATTTTTTTCCAGGTGCTTTATATGCCTGATTCTTCTAGGATGGGTGCTGTTGTTGGCCTCTAATATTCTCTGAAGGTTGAGACAAGGCGTAACACGGTTTTATAGCTGAATCCCAATACTAATTATGGTCTGACGCGTCCGCGGCGTTAGCTTCTTAACCCCAGGAACAGAAAACGTAATAGCATTTCTGGTGCTCAGAGTTTGGCAGATGGATTTTGATGTTTGTTTAGAAAAATAACAAAAAAATGCTTGCGTTTCCCCGATAACACTGCTTTATTGGTAAAGCCTTCTCAACTCTTTTAGGTTCCTGTTTTTTTTTTACCGAGGAATCAGAGCTGCGCGCCTGCCCTTGAAACTCTGCCAAACACAATAGCGGCACATTTGCCACTAGGGAGTTAAAGAGCGGTTGACTTAAAGCAGTAAAGTTGTTGTTTTTCCCCCTTCAGTTGCTTTTTAATTATCTGAGAGATTTACTTCCATGCAGTAATATTATTGACAGTTTTTTGACTTCCAAGACACTTCACTCGAAGGTTTTATAATTGCATTGCTCACAATGACATATGTTTCAGTGCACTAAAAACTAGATATACTGTAATTATTAGACTGTAAATGGTGTACAATATCTTATCGACCGGTGCTTCAAATCCTGAATGCTGACTGGCTGAAAGCCGTGGTGTATCGCACCTTCTACCGCGAGTATGACATCACATACCTATTCACGGCACTGGCTATGTGGCGACCGGTTTATAAGAGGCATCTTGGGGGTTTGTGATGTTTTACCAATATACCACGGCAGAGCACTCTGCCATGTGACACGGCTATGAACAGCTCTTAGCCGTGACCTCGTCCCCTATTACTTACACTTAGCATGCTTTTAGGAAGTGGAAAACAAATAAACATGGAAGGAAAGATGCTCCGTTGTAAAGTGCTGTGCGTGTAGGAGGTCCTGGCTTTGATATGCAATGTCTGTTTTTGACTGTTTGGGAGAGGAGGTGTGACCTGGAGGAGGGAGGGTGGAGAATGATGAAAACCGCTGCGATCTGATTTGACACAGCCCACGCCGCCGTGGTGTATCTCCCGACGTCGGACAGCACCGGGTGTTCATGCCCCACTTCCCCCAGCCGGGAGGCGCCAGGCCGGGACGTGAACACGACAGGGGCCGGATGAACACACTGATGCCGGCTACACGGCAACAAGAAAACCCTATTTACTTTAGTACTTCGAGGCGTTTGAAGAGTAGCCGGCACGATCCTTTGCTTTCTGTCCCGTTCTTGCTGTTTTTTCCGGTGTCCGGGTAAACAGGCATGTGACGTGTGTTCACTCCGCTTGGCCTGGGATGGACGCTCCCCCCCAAACAGCACCGAGTCGTCTTCTAAATGTCTCGCGGCTACGCTCGACTGGAGCTTTGGGATCACCTCCTTCTGTTGTTCTTCTCTTCCTCAGCTGTTTCCACTCACACAGAAGGTGAGGAGCAGATCCAGGTCATGCTGTTGGTGGAGGGAGGAAGGTACGTTCACACAAGGCCATTGGTGGGTCTGTTGAAGCTACGTTATCAAGTTTGCATCTTCAATCTATGTTCCGGAATATTCTGTGTGTAATTGGCCTCTTTCCTTCCTTATAGAACGTTTTTTGTTTTCCGTTTGTCTGTCTCCTGCGTCCGTACAGAACCGTGTACATCCACGGCTTCAACAAAGCGGACTTTGTGCTGTGGCACTCAGCGATCCAGTTGGCCGCCGGCACGGACGGCAGGGCGTTGGCGAACCAGCAGCTGACTAAGAACGGTGTCCCCATCATCGTGGACAGCTGCATTGCCTTCGTCACCCAGTACGGTACGCTGCGCACACTGACCCTTGACCTTTCCCGGGCCGACACCCTGAACGCAGGACACCGCAAACCCACGGAGACTGACCACTTCTTGACCACTAGGTCATTGACTGGGTGGCAGAATGTCTGACATGTCGCAAAGTTGTTGCCTTGGCAAACACGGCAAACCTTTGACAAGAAGGCCACCCAACAGTTGGCAAAAATAGGCACCACGGCCGGTCTTCAATTTTCAAAACACAAACGCAGTTCATTGTGGGATATTAACACACCACTCTTTTCATGGTTATTCTGCCTTTTTTTCCTCATTCCTTCTCACGCTCCCACCCTGTCCCACAACCTCCCTTTCTCTCTCCTCCACTCCCCCAGGTCTGTGCCGCGAAGGGGTGTATCGTGGCGTAGGGGACCCCGGACGTGTGGCCCGGCTCCTGGAAGCCTTCAGGCGAGACGCCCGCAGCGTGAAGCTCCACATCCAGGAGCACCAGGTGGACGACGTCACAGACACTTTGAAGACTTTCCTGTCCCAGACGGAGGACGCCCTGCTGGCCAAGGAGATGTACCCCTATTGGGTATCTGCCCTAGGTGGGTGGAGTCACGTACCGCTTTAAATGAGTGAATGACAATCTCCGTATCTCATAAAAATGTTTAGGTATAGTATAACACTAGTGATGATCCTGAGTTAGAACTGTGCGCATGCCTTTCCAGAAACTCTATTTCTGCTTTGTTTTGTTTATTTTGTGGTCTCCACCTTGGATGAATGACCTCCCGTGTAGATGAGGTGGACGAGAAGCGGAGAGTGGAGAAGTACTCTATATTCATCCAGGGTCTTCCCAAGGTCAACAGGTCCACGCTGGCAGCCCTGCTGCAACACCTCTATGGGTAAAGGTCCCAGGCTGAAGTATCGAGCTCCAAAGACCCTCTGGTCGACGCGCGCGCGCACACGCACACATCCGCACAGCGAGACCACATGCACACGCGTACGCTTCTAACCTGGGTTGCATTTTGGACCTAATGCTTGGTTCTGACCGGTGCGGTGAAGTGGACAGCCGGTCGGTACCCGATGGCACTCCAATGACAGACTTGGCTGTGTGCTCCTACTGGTCGTCCCGCGGTTACACGATCTTGTATGTACGCCGAACATTTTGCCGCGTAACACGACACATTCTACCACGTGCGCGGTTCTCCGGAAAATGAACTGCTTGGACAGACGACGCCTCGTCGATTATCACAGCACGGCGGTTGTCTGCAGCTACAGGGCAACCGTCAGACTCCTGCTAATGCTTATCTAGCTAACTCCTGCTCATCTAGCGTCAGCGCCAAAACCTAAACAATGCGTGTAGCAGCTAACAGCCCTACATTAAACAGATGAGGAAATGCAGCAGAATAAGGATCGTTCCAGTTGCGTGCGCGTGCGTGTGCGCGTGCGTGTATTGAGAGAGTATGCGTGTTTAGCCACAGAATGTAATTTCTGTTTCCTGATGGATTATGATTCAGTGTGTTTGGAAAACCAAGGTCATGTTGCTTCTCCATTCTCCGCAGGCTGCAGAAGTGCTCCCATATCAACCAGATGCAAACCAGAGACCTGGCTGGTGTCTTCTCCTCCTGCCTGTTCCAGACTGACGGACAGACTCCACTGGAGGTCAGCGTGGTCCATGACCTCATCAATAACTATGTGCAGCTTTTTGGGGTACGTTCCATCACAATGCTGTGAGTGTTTTCCGAACTTAAAATCGTGTATTTCAAACTTTCTTGTCGTACCTTTTGTTTGTTTTTTTAAGTTAAAGGACTGAGTGTCTGAAAATCGATGCTAACCTAGCAACGACATCTCATTTGGTTTTTCTGTGTTCTTGTACAACTTTGCTGTAAATACCATCGTCCTTCCATCGCCTTGAAACATGAAATAGTTGCACCTCTGAATCTTGCTGCAACCTCAGTAGTGTGCCGAGCGAGTTAGGGGAAAGGCGTCAACGTGGCACTTGGAGCGTTGCCTGGCTAATGGGATTTGGAACCGTTAGGAATGTTAATAATTCCCCCGGGAATAGCTGGCTCCTTCTCCCTGTCCCATCTAGAGAAGGCGCATTTGCTTGAAATCGGTTTGGAACGCAGCCAACGTTATCATGAAAAATAACAGTTTAGCTGAATTGATGATGGCCCTGTCCCAATACATACCCCGCCACGTCACGTAAAGCCAGTGGGACGTTCTGGCTAATTAAGAATGCAATTCTCTGAGAGAATGTCATCAACGAGAGTCTTTTATCAGACCCAAACCCAAAGTGTGTGTGTGTGTGTGTGTGTGTGTGTGTGTGTGTGTGTGTTTGTGTGTGTGTGTGTGTCTGTGTCTGTGTGGGTGTGTGTTTTCACACTGGTCGGCATGTATTTTCCTTCTCTCCCCCAATCTTTTTTGCAGTGCATAGAACTGACAAGTCGACGTGTTCTCTGAAAACGATACGGGAAAAAACATTTGAATAAAAAACATTACACTCCAAAAGGGAAAGTATAATTTATTCAGTTGAAGCTAAGCCTCCCACGGAACAATCCAACTTCCTTCTCCACTTCTTCACGGGTTCAGGAGAGTTGAGTGAGCCTCGGAAACACAACCCACAACAAGACCACGCAGGCCCAGTGCCGCTACAGCTTCACTCTGATCCATTTAGCGCATGTTAGCAAGTGCTACGGAAACGGTCAAAACACTTTTCATGTGACTTATAATCAGTGTTGATCCAATGACACGCTGCAATTTTTATTTTACATCGAACTTACTTCAGTTGAAACTCCACCAGATAAAAATGTGCGGGGATGTTGAACCGACCACCTGTGTCGCTGCACAGAACCGCAATTACAGGGGACTAGTTTTCTATTTTTACCTAATGAAAGTTCTCTGTAATGTACCAAATCAACATTTTCACTCCAACAACTTTCAATTTCTGTGTGTGTGTGTGTGTGTGTGTGTGTGTGTGTTATTGAATGTAACCTTCCAGGTCAATGAGAACCAACTCAAGCAGATGGAGAGGGAGAACAGTTTTATCACAAGATGGAATGAAAAGAAGGACACCACAGTGAGTGAACCTGTCCTGATCCACTGCCAAACACTGTCTCCCCTCTGGAATTGTGTGTGTGTGTGTGTGTGTGTGTGTGCGCGGACTTCTCTGGCCCAGTGCATTTGAACGGTCGCACTGCGTAGGTAGCCAATGAGAATGTTTGTGTGCTCGTTATCCTTTGACTGCTACTTTATGGCTGGATACCGGCACGGGAAGAAACTATTTGGTCAGATAACCTGGAAAAAGAAATGAATCATCCACCATACGCTGCCCGTTGATGTTGAAAAGCGGTTGAACAAAGTGCTGTTGTTTTTCCTCGCCTGGAGTCTGGCCGCGAGGATTAAAGGGTTAACACTATTTCGGGTCAATTCTATTACAGACCTGCTAGAAAATGGTCCCGAACAAAAACAAAAGACAGAAAATCACTCAGGGACTAAAAGTCAAGGTTTTCAGCCAACCGGCAGCGGGATGGAGCCGAGGAAACGGGAAAAGTGTCAGATATTCAATTTAAAGCTTTTAGCAAGGAGTGAGCCTCTCAGGGAGGGACAGAAAGACCATGTCTGCCATGTTGAGTTTGTCCATTAGGCCTTGTTAGTGGCGTGCTGTGTTTTTATGTAGCGGCGTGATTAGCCTAGCGCCTAGTCTAGCACCCGGTGGCACCGGTTGTTCAGTAAGCTGGTGGGCCCTGCTAGGCCCCTACAGTGGGCAGAAACACTATACACACACACTCACACACAATTATATGGTGTACACACAAATACGCACAGCGTCAAAGACACACCCACACACTAAAACACACAGGGCGACTCCCACTTGAACACAGCGCCGCTGTCTGTCTTTCTTATTCTTCTGGCTTTCCCTGTTTTATTCCCTCTTTCAGTTGGAACGAGGATGCCAGGTAGAAACCTGGGATTTAATTTTCTAATTTACTCAATTGAAGGTGGCCTGCCGTCGTTTGCCCGCTTCTCTGAAAAGAAACTGAAGAGTGCGCTGTAGACGCTGGTTTCCAGTAGGAACATTCCAGTCACACTGATGTCAGACAAAAATAGACATGCATCTTAGGGATGAAAACCAACGAAACCAAACTGTAACAACGACATTTGTCTGTATAAAGGACCTAAAAGACAGTGTTTTCCCTCACAGCTGTCCCTACTGGTAGAATTTGTAGACGGATTTTGACGTTCTTGAGATGTTGATTGGGAGCTTGAACCCAAGAATTTGCCCCATCCACCCAGATGGAGATGATTTGACATGAATGCTCGTAATAACAATTTTAAAAAACGTGTGGTCCCTTTTGTAATAGGATGAACAGAGTATATTGCATCTGTGCTGACAAGCTGACTGAACTGTTTCTTACTGCTGGAGTGTGTATTTCGGAGTGGCGATCAGCTCTCTTTAGATCTCGACATAACCTCGCTGTACTGTTGAAATATTCAGGCTAGCGAGCCTTTTTATTTGCCTTATTGAATACTAAACGGCCGCCGACATAATCACCCGAGTCAATGGGCTGTTTGCTAAAAGCCCGGAGCGGGCTGAGGGATTTCCAACAGCTCATCTCTGCTCGCTTACTCCGGACACTGCTCCCCGCTGCTCCTCACTGCTCCCCGCTGCTCCTCACTGCTCCTACACAGCAACCCACTGCTCCGCACTGGCGGGTTATACGCGTTGTCATTAGCATTTACAGCACCCAATTTAGCTAAACTAAACTGGCACTAAAAATACCCCTTTTAGAACATGTCCCATTCCGATAGTCCAAAACTCTTGGCTAACGTACAGAGACAGTGTTTATGTATTGGTTCTGATCATTGGGTCTATTGGATTCTTGTGACGGGGTTATACTGTGTATATATGACTGGTCAGCAGTGGAGCGGTCTGACTGGTGGCTTCTGGGTGATGGCGGTTTGAGAGAAAAATAACTCGAGAACAAGGCACTTGTCTTCTGTCAGGGATGCTCTGGTCTTCAATAGGAGACTGCTTGGTTTTTGTGTATCTACAAATGATTAGTAATGTAATGACGGGTGTTGAGTGATCAGACAGCTAACATGCTCGGCTGTAGCTGTTTTTCACTGTCTGGGTTTCTGTGCGGGTGATGACAGACCCATCGGGCTCTTCACCACTAAACGTTGTCTTCGGCTTTCACTCAGTCTGGATGTGTCTTTTTAATTGATTCAGTTTGATAATGTGCAACTTGACAAGTCTGCCTCTTGATGTGAGGAGTCGTCTTCATGCATTAAAAGCTGAGAGGTGATGAAGAGACCTGAGAAATGACTGCCTATAAACACGTAGAGTCTAACTGATGTGATACATGGATTGTAAACGCGGAATTCTGTTGGCCAAGTCATGACAGATTTATCACAAATCTTAAATGCACAGCTTGATTAAACTTGGGAAGTTGTTCCCAATCTTGAGCTGCAGTTTTGAAATGATAAATGTGTCTATTTAGGCTAGGTAAAAGCCCGCCTGCTAAGTTAAACTCACAAATCACACACGGCCAAAAATAAAACGTGCTAAATGCAGGGCATCTGATTTGAACAGGGAATATGTCTGGCTTTCTAATGCCGCTAACTATGAATCTCAACTCAGGTTATTATCAGAATAACACCCTGTTGAAATGGGCACACATTGTACTGATGCCAACTGAACACACCTGTTTCGCTGGCACAAGTGGATAGCTGAAACATAATTACCACTTCTTGAAACACAACCAAATACATTCCAATAGCGCGAAAGAATAAATATATCAAATCGCACGTCGTCGCTAAATGAACCGACGGCCCACATGATGCCGTGTGGCCAGAAGCGCTCCCAAAACGGCCGAAAGTCTCACAGCGGCTGCCAACACCAAGCGGCCATGTTTTGAGTAGAGACATCCGTTGCATGTGAGCTCAATGCGTGTACGTGGTAAAGGGTCTCTGTGCCACAGTTATCGTGGCATGGTAGTCTGTGGTTCATGTGTTCGTATCATGGCACGCACACGAGTGTGCCTCTTCCTTACCCGTTCGCTCTGCGGTATTCAGGAGAAGGTCATAATGACGAGATTAACTTCTGGTATTTTCATGCAGTTTTTTTGTCAAGGACAACTATTCCACCACAACTTTTCTGAATTATTTGTTGGGTTTGCGTTTGTTGGGTATTAGTTGGGCCCAACGTATGTACGGTTGTCTAGAATGTTCTATCTCTCACTGTAAGGGCGTTGTCTCCTTACCATGGTCAAGAAGAAAATGTCTCCCACAGAAAGAGTTTTCGCTTTTGTTTTTCGAAGTTGGCGTGCTCCCGGGTGACCTGATCTTGAGAAGTTTGTGACGTCGGTGAGGATGCGGTTCTTTAATCATTGTCGGTTAGAGAGACATGATGGAGGGAGGTATAGAACGACAAAGGACAAGGACAGAGAGATCTATGGCTCTTGACGCAATGACACTTTCTGTCCAATAGCCTCTCTGCTGTTGTTTTACAATGCAGGAGCAAGGCTGAAGGGAAATTGAGTGTCAGGTGTGAGTTCTAGTCTGGTTTCCATGGTCTCCTCCCGGGGCCCATTTGTTTAAAAACTGTTTTGTGGCCCGAATGTATGAACGGTGTAGAACAGACTAGATTCGTACTGATCGACAAAAAACAGGTCAATCAGAACTAGTGATGAAATTCTAACTTGAGATTTCCACACAGATAAATAATGGACTCCCAATCACGAGAATCATCTCCTGTGCCTTGTGTACGTATAGCCAGACTGAGTTTGGCCATTTTCAGAATATAATTAGTATAAATGCTCTAACATTAGCGTTGATCCCTGATTCAGAAGGGGTGGACACTCAGTCGGGATATTATAATGTTTGGCAGAAACACAGACTGCATTTGAATGACCCCTCCGGCTTGCTACCGTTATTCTGTCAAAGTATCACATCAGTCAAACACACTGGATTTAGTTTGACCTTTAGCTCAGAACACGACCTCTACTGCTCTCCCCAAATCCCTTTAATGCTTCACTTTACTTTTCTCTATTTGGGGTCAGGCCAAATTGAGGTGGGAAGTCTGAACAAAAAACAATCAGTCTAGCTTCTTCTCACCTTGTCTCTTCTTCGTTCCTGTCTTCTGCTCTCTCTCTTTCTGTTTAGTTCTCTCCAGCCGGGGATTTGATCTTCGAGGTGTACCTGGAAAAAAGGGTGCCAGAGAATTGCTGTTTAATCAAGGTAAAGGTGTGTGTGTGTGTGTGTGTGTGTGTGTGTGAGTGAGAGCGAGGGATGTAAAGCCGTAGAAAGCATGGAAGATGTGGAGGGAGAGAGTGAAGGACGTGAAGAAGTAGAAAGGTGGATGCAGAGTGGGGGGGATGTTAAACATTACACAGGTGGTGGGAGAGGTTGCAGGAGGTAAACCAGCAGAAAGGGGGAGGGAGAGGTAGCGGGAGGTTAACCAGCAGAAAGGGGGAGGGAGAGGTAGCGGGAGGTTAACCAGCAGAAAGGGGGAGGGAGAGGTAGAGGGAGGTTAACCAGTAGAAAGGGGGAGGGAGAGGTAGCGGGAGGTTAACCAGCAGAAAGGGGGAGGGAGAGG
>JACXGJ010016745.1:0-11952 GCA_016801105.1 Esox niger
GATATGTGTGTGTGTGTGTGTGTGTGTGTGTGTGTGTGTGTGTGTGTGTGTGTGTGTGTGTGATTTGCATGTATCCATCTGTGTGTTTGTGTACCTGGCTTCTTATCGAATCGTCGGGTTCACATGGGATCCAGTAACGCGTGGCGAGGGTCCCAGTGACAGATGGGAGGTGTGTGTGTGTGTGTGTGTGTGTGTGTGTGGTCACTTAAATAAAGAGATTACCAGCCAGGACACAGCTCTTCAGCAGGCAGCTCACACTGTCTTCCCTAAACCTTTAACCCACACCATGCCGCCTGGCTTTGCACTCTTCACACACAAACACAGGTTCACACTGGCGCAGACACACACACACACACACACACACACACACACACACACAGAGAGAGAGTTGGGTTGTGCTTAGTTTGGGTAGCCGATTGATCTTGAATCTCAAATTATCACGGAGTTGAGCAACAATCAGTGTTGGCGGATGAAAGCACTGAAACGTTTGGGTTTTGGTAGAAACGGCACACATAGAGTGCAGTTACACATGACATTGCCCATCTGCTTTACATCAGAGGAGAATCGCCCCGTCAAATGATTTATCAAAGATAAATCCCGGGACTTATGGAAGTAAATGTCTAATCTCTTAAATGGACTCTAATCTATTGGACCCATGGCATCCATTGGTTGTAGTTCCGTTAATAAAGTGACATTGAATTATGGTTGTGCGTTGGAATTATGTAAGAAAAGTCACTCCGGCTATCCGTCATTAAACCTTTATTTATTTTGTATGTTTTTATCATTATGCAAACAGGCCCGTTAGAAATATGTTTTGTTTCTTCAAATAAGGGCTTGAACAGCACATAGTAAAACAATATAAACTGCCTCTCCATATTAGATATCAGGAAAAGACTGATATATATATACACGTATATTACCATTTTATACCCTTCAGGTATTATGCAATATGATGTTATGAGCAAACTTACCGTCTCATAAAAAGGTGTATGTTTTTTTTTACGTAAAACAATCTCTTCTTCCACAGAAGCCTAACATAACTACATATTTTCTGCATATTTGAGCATCTGTTTCTGTTTGGTTTCCTCTCCTGTTTTGTAAGACCAAGGTGTTCTGTGGTGATTTGTGAGAGTTAATGTTATGAGGTCCTCGTTACAGGAGTTTCCTGGAACACCTTGTTGTGTCTCCTACTCTCCTATTCTGTGATCAGGCGTTTGAAAAAAACACCCACATTAGGGACTGGAGCCAGACCAACCCCAGGGAAGCACAGTTCTTACCAGCCCCAGCCAAGATGAAATGGTGTGTTTTGTTGCGTGTGTGTGCGTGTGTGCGTGTGTGCGTGTGTGCGTGTGTGCGTGTGCGTGTGCGTGTGTGCGTGTGTGCGTGTGTGTGTGTGCGTGTGTGTGCGTGCGTGCGTGTGTGTGTGTGTGTGTGTGTGCGTGCGTGTGTGCGTGTGTAGGGGGGGTGTGTCCTGGTGTGTCTCTGTGCTGTCTACTGGCGGTAGGTAAATGTAGGGCAGGAATCTGTTTCTAAACAATTGTTCAGAAGTGGGCCGTTGCATTTTTTCTTTTTCTCAAAGAAGCCGTCCTGGTTTGGCCCTGTGGTTATTTATCTTTGTGTTCATGTCTGTCCACAGATCAGCAGGTCTGCATTCTTTAAATCACTGGTCACTCAGGCTTTTGAATGGCCCCAACATGGCCACACACACACACAATTATACAGCTCCGGGAAAAAATTAAGAGACCACTGCACCTTTTTCTTTCCTTTCTAAAAAAGTTGAAAAAGATAGTTTTGAGTGAGGAAGAGAAGCATTTAATTTGCAGTGGTTTCTTAATTTGAGCTCTTTGGTTCCTCACTCAAAACCTTCCTTTTCGACTTTAAAAGCATTTTCATGCAGGTCTAAGTGAAATTACGAAAGCAGTTTCATGTATAGAACTTAAGAATTTCAAAATGCTCTGTATCCTCCTCCAGCACAGCAGCCTCTCTGCCTCAGCACTGTATTTCTATAAGAGGTTTATAAATAGATTAGTATGAGAATAATGTTTAACTGTCTTTATATTTCATTAAATCCCAAAACACAATTGCTAGGACTTGCATTCTAACAATGTGAACACAGCCCTTTGTTGCCTCTAAAACGTATTCCCTTCCCATATGAAGAGAAACATGTAATTATGTGTGTTGGACAAAATTACAAATTCTCTCTGGGGACCCAATTTTAATTTCAAGGGACCCCACACTGTCCTAGCCCACTAACCTCTCTTTGCTGGCTTCATCTCTGTGGGTCTCTTGCCTACTGCCTTGAAGCCTTGTTGACAGCCCAGAGCTCTTTGCCGAGCAAAATTGTTTTGTTATGTGATTGAGAATGTAATATAGCTTTTGTTAAGTGTGGCTAATTTAATTAATTGAATCCAGTGAAATGCTTCTGCTTAGGTGAGGCTTCATTTAATGTTAGCTACGTCCTTCCAGCTAGCAAAACCGTCCAGCTGAATCAGCGACTAATTTACCATTCTCCGAAGGTGATTCCCGTTGACAAGGCAGGAATGCAAATAGAGTTCCTCGTGTTCTGAATTTCTCAGTCCCACTGTCAGACTTCTCCAATGTAGGTCTGGTCGGAGGTAGATTGCTACAGGTCTCAGTCTGTACCATGGGTGAAGTTCACTACTGACGAATGAATGATTGCGCTGCTAACAAGGCAAATCCTGCAGGGTGGGGTGGGGGTAGGAGAACATAATAAGATTCCACTAGTTCACAGAGTGGCAGGCGTTAGTAGAACGCAAAGTTCTGCTCAAAGGCTGCAAGCATTGTGATACTCAGAGCAAAGGCAAGTAAATACTTTTACAAAGAAAGAGTAAAACCCGTTTCACAGAGATCTCACACACACACACACACACACACCGCCTCCTCCCCAACCCCCCTATCCAACTAAGCATTAAAGGGGAGGAGACGCCGCTGGGAGGGTCCCATGGCCGGCCCCTGACTCCGCTCTGCCCTGGGGGGCTCTAGCGTGGCTCGAGATTGGTCGTCATTAAAACTTTGGGATTAGCAGAAGACTCCACTGTGCATACTGCCCTCCCTGCAGGTCACTGACACACAGGGACCAGACACAACAGACAGAGAACCGCGGACGCAAGTCAACCAACTAAGAGGAGCCCCCGTCAACTTGTAGAAGGCTCAAGTTTGACCGGTCTGGCAGGACAGGAGTTACGTGGTTGAGTAGCGAATGATGGAGGCGACAGGAGGTGGCCGCACAGTCTTTACCAGGAGTTTAAATGACTGTGTTGGACTGTAAGGAGAACCAGGTCGGAGCTGCATCGCTCCCAACAGTTGTCCTCCGCCCCTCCCTCATCCGCCCCACTTTAGAGGCCTAAATATGAGGGACGCAGTTTTCAGGTAATCAAAGATCCATCCTCTCACCGTTGTTATCTGTCATGTTTGTCCTCCAAACCTCTCTGCCTCCATGGAGCCACGACTTTGCAAAGTCTGAGGAACTCTGAAGCACCTCAGCGAACCGTCTTAAAAACCCTCAGTACGGTTGCTTATCCTTTGTGTCGACGTCATCGCGTCGATAATATGACGGCTAATCAATACAAGACACCTGCCTTTGTTCTCCTTCTCGACTCTAAATCAGGTTAGTCTCCAAACATTCTTTGTCTTCTTGTCAGGATTCGTGAGACGTATTGAGTGCAGAGGCTACTGGGTACTAACAACAACAGCAGATGATGACTCTAGGTCTGGATTTACGGGTCCGTGGGGGATAATGTCTGCACCACGACTGCTGGGGCTCCGTCTGGATGATGTAAACAGGCAGGAATGAGTGGACGGACGTTCATGTCCGGACGTGTTGTTTGGGGAGTCATGCTTGGTTTCAGACTGCCGACGCCGGCCCCCCACGATCCCCGGGGTCTGAGGGAGAGTTGCCGTGGGGGGGGGGGGATACGGCTAGGAGGCCAGGATGGATACAAACAGCACGAACCGTGATCATGTGCTAACCTCATTAGAGCGTGAGCTCTTCCCTTTACCGGCGAGTTATCGCACGGCCCAAAGAGTTATCAATATGACCAAAGAGTTCTCACCCGGCCCAACGAGTTCTCACCCAACGAGTTCCCACCCGGCCCAGCAAGTTCTCACCCGGCCCAAAGAGATCTCACCCAGCTCATTTCCTCAGCCACTTTCCCCTGATTCCCAACGAGTCTGTGATTGGTAATCAAACACCTGTACCAGTCCCAAAGTGTTCCATTTGGAGCGTTTCAGACCGGGCCCCTCGGTAAGAGCAGCTGCGGTGTTCAGTTGGATGAATCGGGGCGCTGTTCCCCACCCCGCACATCTGGTGCCGTCTACCAGATTACATCAGAATTGTTTTTTTCTTTCATGACACGCTGCGTTTCCACTCGGAGCCATCAGTTGCATTTGGGATAGATGGGATACGGTTAGATGGATAATGAATGTCAGTTCTATATTGGGCCACATACTTTCCGACTGGGTTTGTTTGTTGATGATTTGAAATTCCTCCCCCTCACCTCCCTTGTGCCGCAATTAACCGAGTTCGAGCAGATCTGATTTAGTCTGGGAATTGGAATGATTGAGCTAATGTAGGGGGATGTATGAAGTTTTGAAATGTAATTTCAGAGGCTGATAAACTTAGAGAGGCAGCTCTGACTTGTCAATACTATATATGGGTGACACTTATTTTCAATACTGGGAGATCAATCAGATTACAAAAATATTGACATTACAGTGTGTGTTAGACAGGGTAATTTATGTAATTAACGAAGACCTCCACTTTGGCGCGCACACACACACACACACACACACACACACACAGTAATACACATCCGTAACGGATTAAACATTCTCATTATGATCTTCTATTGGCGCACTAAACAAGGTCAGAATTACAAGCCTGGACAAATGTAGGGCATCTGATGGTTTGCACATAATCACGGCTTTCCTGTTATACTGCTCAAAGGACTGCTGTTCGATAGACAGGGACATGCAATCACCAAATGCAGGACTAATAGGATGTGATGGTAGGACTAATAGGATGTGATGGTAGGACTAATAGGATGTGATGGTTGGACTAATAGGATGTGATGGTAGGACTAATAGGATGTGATGGTTGGACTAATAGGATGTGATGGTAGGACTAATAGGATGTGATGGTAGGACTAATGTTCACATAGACTAGCAGACAGGCAGGGGAAGTCTATAGGCAAATGCTATCAACTATGAACTACACGGTGATGCACATACTGACAGTGTTGTTTTCTGATTACGGTGACATGATAATTGATCGGTCAATTAGTGCCTTGGATTACCCAACTTTTGGAATACTCTTTGACTGAATCTCAAATCGCATACTTACAGATTAGTATTCATGAAGATTAGTATGTCCCACATCATAGTACGTCGAAAATAGAATGCCAAAGTTCCCGGGTGATCTGCTTTTTTGGTGGATTTTCCAAGTATGAATCTTCGCATGCTTTTTCGGGTAAGATAGACCACAACCATTTGTGCAATATACCTCCTATATATACCTCCTATATACACCTCCTATATACACCTCCTATTTTAATATAAGCGATAACAGAAAAAGTCTGTCCTCATCAACTCTGTCACTGAAAACGGTACTTTGAAAAACTCCTAAGGTGAAGATGTTCAGAAACATTGTTTGAAGTGTTCACATGTCGACAGGGAAAACTGAGTTTTTGACATGTGACGTCAGAGTGTACACCATTATCTCCTTTTTTCATCGTGAGATGATTTTGAGCAATGGTGGACGTTGCTAAAATGGCAGTTTTGGCTAAAATCTTTCTTGGTCTACCTAACCTTGGCATCAAGAGATCACTGGCAAGACTTTGGATATCTTTTAATATCCTTTTCCATCTTTATAAAGTTCCATTACCTTGTTATGCAGGTCTTTTGACAGTTCTTTTCTGCTCCCCATGGCTCAGTGTCTAGCCTGCTCATTGCATCCATGTGAGCGCTAACAAACTCACTGTCTATTCATACACAGACACTAATTGCAATTAAAAAAGCCACAGGTGTGTGAAATTCACCTTTAATTGCCATTTTCACCTGTGTGTGTCACCTTGAGTGTCTGTAACAAGACCAAACATGCACAAGTATGTAATCTTGATTAGGGCCATTTGGGTGATTTCTGTTCTCGTTATGATTTAAAAAGGAGTCAAACAACTATGTCATAATTAATGGCTTCAAATGATCACTATACTTAAATAAAATATGATCAGTCATATTTTCAAAAACAGTATCACAATTGTGCCAGGGTATGCAAACATATGTAGATGGCCCCAACACTTGACAGAAGTGATGTCGCATGTAATAAACAAAATGTGTAGCTAAATTATAAAGAAATTCAACTTGCCAGTTAACAGAGTGTGACATTTAAATATTATGATTTGAAATATAAATCTAGCTAATAACATCCTAGCAGGATGGTTTCCGAAAGTTTATGTAATATAACCCGATGACTCATCTTATCAGGGATCTTGGGTTGGACAATTTTTCTATTCACTGTCAAAATAAGAAGGCATGATCTTTTATCAAACTTGATAATAAGAATAGCAGGCATTGACTCCCAGGGGGAACATTAAATCTTTGCCACCTTGGGAATGTCTAAAGGACCACTGTGTGCTGTCTTTCAAACTATTTGAGGACATATGTATGAGTATACCAATAAATATAGATTTAATCTTCCCAGATCACTTGCGCTAAACATCAGAATGGCTACAACAACGACCAACCATTTCTACATGCTCTATTAGCAGTGGAGGCGAATGCTCTCAGACACACGTTTTCTGACAACTAAACATATTTTGTCTGCTAGGAGCACAGAAAGGAGAGTTGGGAAAACACACTTCTACAAAGAAGCCAGTAGGAGCTAGAGTCCAAACAATTGTCTGGTTGACCAGTCCCAGATATAAATACTTTCCTATTTATTCCACCGGTTTCGGTACAAAAAGAAGCAATCCCTGTACCTGAACAGGTGATGAGCAGGACAACAGACAGCGGGCAGAAAGTCTACGCGCTGAACTAAATGACAGCGGGGCCAGTAGGGTTTAATAAGATGCTAACAATGTGTTTCCAATCCAGGCTGGCTAGAGATGTTTCCCAGTTAAATGTCATCGGCTATTACCAAGGCCGAACTGAAATAATATATATGCAACGCATAGAGATACATTCACCTGGCTACCAACCACTGTGTACACCCCCCCCCACACATTTAGCATGGTAGCCCCATTTGAAATGACCCTGTAATTCCCTACACAGCGTTAATAGCAGACACATTAGACAGTCCTCAGAGTGTACATTCAGGCTTATTTAGGGGCCTCAGATGTCATAGACCAACCAGGACCCACTCTCTCCTCTTCATCCCCTCAGAGGAGCATCCTGGCTGGGGAAGGTTGATGGGAGGTTGTGGGGGGACAGCCGGGCTGCTGGCCACGTTGTGCAGTAATGGGGTTGGTCCTTTGGTCCCTGTTAAATGACTCAGCCGGGGCCTGTCAGGGTCTGTTTTCTGGTGCCTGTGGGTCACTCAAGCTAGCCAACACACACAGATCATTCAATTCAACCAGAATTTGTCAAGGATTCTGTAATGTGTGTAGATTCCGGGTCTCAGAGGAGAACCCCCCTTCCAAGCAGCCAGGCTGGAACAGGAGACCATGCTCTCCAAGCCAGTTCACATTGAAGACATTTCAGCCCAACCGGCCGACATTTGTCCGGTTGTGTCCAAGCTTGCTACGCTTAAGGTTTTCTATAAAATGATCTAAGGAGCATTCCGCGTACACAATTAGCACCTACCTCTGGCGCTTTCCAGAACCATATCTGGCCCATTCAGCACGCTTGGAAGCACATCAATAGAATTGAACCACGTTCGTCTGACAACCGAGTTTTTGTGAGTAGGCGTTGATGTCTCACCTTGGTAGCTACTAGCTCAACAAGTCTCATGTCTAACAATGGACAAGTCCTTCTATGAGCAGCAACCACACACACACACAATATACTGTACCAAAAACCCACGAGGAGGGAGCTCACTATTAAGTGGCGTACATGAGGACTTGATCGAATTTGCTCTAAGTCCAACCTCAACAAAGCAGAGTAAACGGGGCAGAGAGACAGCAATACTAACTTCAACATTCCGCCATCTGTATGCCCACACTTTGAGTACATGGTCACAAAACTTGGCATGTTTGTGAGAATTGGACCCTATGGTACTCTAAAAGATGGACAAGGCGTCCTGTAGGTAGTCGTTATCTCCCTGGCCTCTGACTGTCTGAGTATTCCCTTTGGCATTCCTCTGCTTCTCTGTGATGTGTGTCTCTTTGGTTGGGTTCATAGGTGACTGGAATGCACCAGTCGCTCGATGAATTAAGGAGTCTGTAATGTTAACCCCGAACTAACAGGCGTGACGGCCACCTGCAGGTTTTTACATCATTGTCTACTTGAAACAAACTTTGATGTGTTTGTCACTTGGTCAGAGAATGCATTCAGTGACTGGCCTGGCGTCTATCCTTCAGGGGTTAATAGAAAGGCCGTATTACTCGCTCTCCTCCGGGTCAAGAGTTCCCGTTACAATCACACTTTCTGTTTGAGGAACACAAAACAAAACACAAGTTCCAAAGAGGATAAAGAAGTAGTTCAGTCCTAGCGTAATCTATCGGCCTGCCGGGCAATTATGCCGTTTTACGGAGGTGGAGCAGATTTAGTGGAAATGAGAAAAATAATCTGGAACAAGAATAATGGGACTTCGGAATGCTGAGTCATGCAGTTTGGGCGAGTTTTTCAGGAATTGCTGCCCAGCGAAGATAAGGCGATAATAATATTTACCCGTCAGCTAGCGGTGGTCATGCGTGGGGCCCCCCCTCATGACCCCAATCCAGCCACACAACCTGCCGATTGTTCCCCGCTCGTGAGTACCTCCAGGGGAATTTGAGACTTTTCTAATTGTGCCTTTGTCAGACCTGGTAAATGGGGGCTTAGCTGCTGATGCAGTGTTGATGGAGGGAGAGTTTGGACTGGGCGGAGGAACCAGCTGGGTCAGTCCGACCAATGAGCTCACAGTCTTATTGACACAGTCAACTGACCATCTAGCAGGATATGCTGGTCAGTTGACAGGGTGGAATGTGTCCTAAGCAATTAGTTGGTCCGTTGGTCCGTCCGTCTGTTTGTCCTTTTCTGGGTCTTTTGCCTGTCTACAGCCGTTGCGTAGCCGTGGAAAGTGTTGGTTTCAGCTCAGCCTAAAGCCCACCTAATCCCTGGCAGTCGATAAGGCTCCATATGTCCGCTGTCCATTCATTCACCCCTCCACCCCTACATCCCTCAGACTTATCCAAGGCTGTATGATCGCCATGCCGACTTCCCCCTGTCGCCACATCCCTGATCCCTGGCTGTAGCCTAGCCACAACCTAGCATCGACACAGCAGGTCTCTCCTCTGGCTTAGCACGGGACATATGGGAAAGGGCTTGCGCCCCGCTCTCCTTCCCCCCCCATCCCTTTTTTGTACCACAGACTTTGCTTGCCAGACCTCGGCCCTGACTGGGACAGCACTGGGATTGGATAATAACACACCACAAAGCAGACTCACCGACCACCTCGTAGAAAGTCAGACTGGCTTTGTGTGTGTGTCTGTGTGTGTGTGTGTTTGTGTGTGTGGTACATTGAACGAACTGTCGACCAGAAGCGACCAGCTAGCGGACTACCACGCGAACGCACCGGCGGTTTGTGTTTGAAGGGAAAAGCAGTCAGGCCTGTATGATTCTTGACTGGCCTATTTTAGCTGCACTACAGAGCCACGTTTTGAGCTGCGTGCGGGTCAGCTGTTGACACAGGGCTATGGGCTGAGCACGGGCTGTCTGCCTTGTCCATCTGCTTGTCCCGATGGAGCTCAGAGAGGTTTGCACAGTGTTTGTGGCGTTGTTCAGGAGAAAGGACGTCTGCAAAAACCAGGATGGACGCAAATCCAGCAAGACCGGGTGAGTCTCTCGAGCCGCTGTGATCAGTGTGTGTTAAGTGATCCGCTTGTCATTACTTTCTAAATACATTCGCCTGTATGAAACATTGTGTGAGGCTCACTGATATGCCTCAATTGATTTTTTACTAGTAACGTTTTCACGACTTCAGTAGCTCTCGGTAGAGTTTCTGTGGGCAGGTGAGACAAAACGGTCATTCCACTTCATGTCCGGACCGCGTTGAATGTTTATACGTTCCTTTAATGGCAGGAAGTTGCAAATCTGCGTGTCAGCGTTCGCGTCCTTGGAGAAAGACCTGAATAATGGGAGACACAGGATGTCGGGGAGACCAGCACATGGGGGGGTTCACCTCTAATGGGTCATTTAGGTGCATTCACGGTCTGCACGTAGTGATGACTTGTCAGACACACCTCATTCAACTAGTTAATTCAGACATCTGGCTTGCTTCCCCCATTGGCTTTACTTTAAGTATCAAAGCACCCATGCGTGTGTGTCTGGCTCAGGGTTGTGTGTGTGTGTTTGGGGGAGGGTTGTTGCCCATAGCTGGATCTGGAGATTGATTGGAGACTTAATTGTACTTCCTGGCTCTTGCCGACGTATTTGAAATTCAGCCGGTGCCGTCTGAGGGTCGAACAAGTCAGGCTTTGCTTTTCTTACCTCCAGCTTTCCCTCCCTCCTGTACTCTGGCTGATGTCCTCAGTTGAAGGTCATTTACGAACATTTGGGATTCCGTGGACAACACTGCGCGTTTGTTTCGGCGTAGATGAAAAGTTATTGGTCACAGTTTTTGGGTTACTGAGACGTTTGTCGGCAATAATGATTTGGGTGGGGTTATTAAATACAGTTGATATTGTAACAACTGAAGTGGACAGCATTATCGTAGACTAGTCTTACAGAAAGTGATGTCATAATTTCATAATTTCAATGTTATTTTAACATATTGTTCAAATATTATTAACAAAAATGGGCAAATAAATGTTTTAACTGCACTGCCCTTTTGAAACCATTATAGTACTTAAAAAACATTACACACTCAAAACAGCCTCAATAATTATACTGATGAATAGCTTTAGAAAACGCTAGAATTCCTAATCAGTACACCATCAAAATGTGATCATTGGGGGGTAATTGTCCATGACATTCCTATTTGTGATGTTCCTCCAGATGAATCAGAGGGAGAAATGTGGTTAGAATTAATAGGAGCTAAACTTAAAACAGTCTTTCAACATGATAATAGAACTAAATATTATGTTCAGGTGACTGAGTGTTGGTTATATAGTTGTGTCGGCCGCTGATGAACGAGAGATGCTGTGCCTCAAAGTATGTGAAGCATAGCCCAGAAGTCAAATGACACCTGTAATAGATCTGTTTGGTTTTCCTGTTAAATCTCATGAATTCCAATGTTTCGGTCTTACAACTTCTTAGCCTTATAAAAATGTCAGTGCTTTTCTTCAAAGCACAGACTCACAGAGTAGTATTTCAGGTTCACAGAGTAGTATTTCAGGTTCACAGAGTAGTATTTCAGGTTCACAGAGTAGTATTTCAGGTTCACAGAGTAGTATTTCAGATTCACAGAGTAGTATTTCAGATTCACAGAGTAGTATTTCAGATTCACAGAGTAGTATTTCTTGGGCAAATATTGTCATACATTTATACCCTAGTACCAATCTTGTGCCTTACTGGGATATTTTGAGATACCGGCTCTTTAGGTGCTCTATTTTTAAATCACACTGATATTTTGAATGTGAAAGAGAGTAGTACAAATGCATGCAAATCAACAGCGAATGCTAGCTAAATGAGTACATGCAAATCAACAGCGAATGCTAGCTAAATGAGTACATGCAAATCAACAGCGAATGCTAGCTAAATGAGTACATGCAAATCAACAGCGAATGCTAGCTAAATGAGTACATGCAAATCAACAGCGAATGCTAGCTAAATGAGTACATGCAAATCAACAGCGAA
>JACXGJ010016746.1:0-11948 GCA_016801105.1 Esox niger
CTACCCACGCACCCTACCCACGCACCCTACCCACGCACCCTACCCACACACCCTGTCCATGCACCCTGTCCACACCTCCTTATAGGAGTTTTCCATGTGACTGTCATAGACTCTATGAATGGACCCATGGACCATAGGTTGGAACATCCCATTGTGAAGAATCCTGTCTTTACCTGATGATAGACATGTATTTTAGTTCTACTGTCCTGTTAGAGGACTGGTACTTCGTTATCTTGTGCTATATGAGGTACAGTATCACAAACAGTTGATATCCACTATTGAAGGGCACCACACAACCTGACAAGCATGTGGAGCCAGGAACTCAAGAGAGGACACTACCAGGCCATGTAAGGTTAGGATATAGAATACATAAATGTGATTGGAAGATGGACAGATACTACAGAGGATGTGCTTGAGAATAAAAGACTGTGTTAACTTTGTAAGTTTTGGAGAACATGAAAGAACTATGGAAGAACAACATCTTGGATGCTAAATAAAGATTCTCCCCCGACTAGTTTGTTTAAAGAATCTGTTCATGGATCAAAATTGGACAGAAGCGAACATAGGGCACCTTCATCTAATTTGGGACCAACAAGTACAATAGACAGAGATGCCAAGAGGCACCAATTCTGCCAGGTACTATCACACCAACCAACATAGAGATGGCTAGGGGCACCCCTTCTGCCAGGTCCTGACTATCACCCCAACCAACATAGAGATGGCTAGGGGCACCCCTTCTGCCAGGTCCTGACTATCACCCCAACCAACATAGAGATGGCTAGGGGAACCCCTAAAGACAGGTCCTGACTATCACACCAACCAACATAGAGATGGCTAAGGGCTAGTTAGAACTGAGTGGACCACCCACTGTAGTTTTGTATTGGTTAGAAGTGATCTAAGAGGTTCTTGAGGCAGGCAAGTTCATTATACTCACTGTTCCTATATACTTCTACACTTTGCATGAGTTTTATGTAACGGGTCTCTTTACCATCCAGTCTAGAACCACGGGGTTAATAACACAGACAAACATAGAGATGGCTAGGGGCACCCCTATACACAGGACCTGACATGAAGATCTTCCACAACACATTGCATCTATGAACTGAATGCCTTTTGCTATTGTCCATTTTAATAGCTAACAAACCAGTAATACTAGTATCTTATTACTTGGAATAGTCATAAGAACTGAACAATTGCTAGCTAGATTGAAGACAAACTTTACATTTCCAAATGGTTAGCTTCCTGTTCTCTGATGTCCAAGAACAAAAGCTATGTAACCAGAAAGTCAGGGGAGAGCCTTTTATTTCAGCATTATGCTTACGATGTTAACAGGTCATACTTCCCACTCTCTCTCTCCAAAGAATACAGGAAGTTCCACACTAATTATAATACAAGGGAGGCGGCCTAGGGTCAAACCCAGCCAAATACCCTCCAATAAGAAAGGCCTAAATGACCCTTGTATGGGATGTTCCAGCATATGGTCAATGGTCCTATCCCTCAAGCCTGTGACACTCACATGGGCAACTCCTAGCAGGAGGCATAGACAGGATGTTTGTCCTATCTATACACCTGTGCTCAAGAGTTAGTTAGTACATCTGTGTTGTGTTAAGTTTCTCAAGCCTACTTTCTCTCAAAATCTACTTCATTTCAGGGCATAACAATGTTATTTTTTAATAAGTAAATGACATTGATGCAAAAACGATCAATATAAGTAAAGATAACCTGCATTTTAATCAAGTGAAAAGACAATAAATGTGGAAACCCCTACTCTTTTAATGAGCAAGGGGGTGTGGTCAATATTACCCCAAAAAGCATGCATGGATGGATACTTCAGAAATCCACTAGAACTAGTAGACCATCCAGGACCATACAGCATCTTGTATCCATCATACTATGGTATGAAATAGAGATTAAATAGTAATAACAATTTATATCACGGTTATAGTGACAACAATGATTTGTTATCAGTACTATTGCGGTTTTGTTAGGATGTTCTGGAAATGTTCAAAAAGTATTGATACACTTAAATTATTTCACCAAGTTTAATATTGAAAACCAACAAACAAATGAAATTAGCAGCACTATGCACCTTTTGTGTGCATTAAAATTGCATGAATGTGACGGTGAGGCGACGGACTGCTCCGCCATCTCCTGCGTTCTCCATCTTTCCACTTGCCATGAACTCATCCTGGTCCCCATCATTTGTCTTCTCTATGTATCTCTCACACCAGGTCCCAATTAGGTCATTAGTATGTGTTTAAATGTTTCTCCTCTGCTCCCCTCAGTTGTTAGTCATTGGACCATGTTACTGTGTGTCCTGATGGTGAGGTGAGTTCAGTTTTGTGTTTATCATTTACTTTATACTTTTCATCATCAGCGCTCAGTGTTTTTCTGTTCTGTTGCTTTTGTCTTTATTTAAAGTATAGAATGCACCGACCGCTACCCCTGCCGGCGCCTGGTCCATTAACAAATGTACATGTCAGCATATTTACTTTATTCAGTTTAATTAACCTTGCATTTGATATAATGTAGCAGGTGGTATTCATGATGACTTGATAATGCTTATAAGTGAATCGTTTTGCATGTTCTGTAAACAGGGGGACCATTTAAGTTTCCCTCAGCACTCTTGTAAAAGCCAAAACGTGACTACACTTCAGATTTGGTCTGTTTAGAAGGCTGAAAAATCTCCTGAGTGCTGTCACTGCCTTCAACCATGTTTTCACACAAAACAAAACCTGTCGCCTGCGTCAGACTGTCGCTAACATTGGTTGATGCTGTCATGTATTTAGTGAGAGAATCAAACACTGTTTTAATTATTTTTATTTGAAACAGTAATACTAATCATTTTACTGAGGTTTATCGTAAAACCAGTAACCGTTTCACCCTAAGTATGACACACAATAATGTGGCATATTAAATACACTGCTCGTGTACACTGGCATATTAAATACACTGCTCGTGTACACTGGCATATTAAATACACTGCTCGTGTACACTGGCATATTAAATACACTGGCATATTAAATACACTGGCATATTAAATACACTGGCATATTAAATACACTGCTCATATACACTGGCATATTAAATACACTGCTCATATACACTGGCATATTAAATACATGGTTTGCAGATGGTGGCCACAGACAAATGCTCTGTTCTTACCCTTCATGACTGATTCTTCTCTAGTATTGCATGTTGCTAGTGTCCTTGTCACTACTAGTAACATGAGGTGGTACCTGCAGCCCATTCAGGTTGCACAGGTAGTCCAGCTCCTCCAGGATGGAACATCCATACATGCCATCACAAGAAGGTTTGCTGTGTCTCCCAGTACAGTCTCAAGAGCATGGAGCAGATACAAGGAGATGTGCCATTACAAGAGGAGAGCTGGACAGGGTCATAGAAGGGCATCAACCCAGCATCAGAACCAGGATCTGCTGCTTTGTGTGAGGAGGAACAGGAGGAGCACTGCCAGAGACCTACAAAATGACCTCCAGGGGGCAACTGGTCAGAAACAGACTCCATGAGGGTGGCATGAGGGCCCGGCGTCCTCTAGTGGACCTGTGTTCACAGTCCAGCACCGTGCAGCTCGATTGGCATTTGCCAGAGAACACCAGAATTGGCAGGTCCACCATTAGCATCCCGTTCTCACACAGATGACAGCAGGTTCAAACTGAGCACAGACAGACAAGAGTCTGTAGATGCTGTGGTGAACATTATGCTGCCTGTAACAGCATCCAGCATGACCAGTTTGGCAGTGGGTCAGTGATGGTCTGGGGAGGCAAATATATGGAGGGTCTCACAGACCTCCACATGCTGGCCAATGGGGGTCTCACAGACCTCCACATGCTGGCCAATGGGGGTCTCACAGACCTCCACATGCTGGCCAATGGGGGTCTCACAGACCTCCACATGCTGGCCAAAGGGGGTCTCACAGACCTCCACATGCTGGCCAAAGGGGGTCTCACAGACCTCCACATGCTGGCCAAAGGGGGTCTCACAGACAATGAACAATTCCCAGCCTCATGTGCCCAGAGTGTGTAGGCAGTTCCTGGATGACCAAGGCATTGATCCCATTGACTGCCCCTCATGTTCCCCAGACCGGAATTCAATTGAGAACCTCTGGGTCGGTGCATCTGATGCCACCAAGTAGCACCACAGACTGTCCAGGAGCTCACTGATGCCCTGATCCAGGTCTGGGAGGAGATGCCCCAAGACACCATCCACCATCTCATCAGGAGCATGTCTAGATATTATGCTGCCTTGTCTCAACATCCACACAGAGGTTACAGGATAGTCAAGAATATATAACAAAATTGGGAGATTTTATAAGCATGTTTTACCAAGCCGTTCTGATTCTAATCACACTGCTCACCCAATCAGGAAGTGTTTATCTGAACCCCAGCATTACAACCATGACTGAGATTACAGTTGTCCCTTCTACCACAAGGAGTCACTAGAGTGCAACATGACAAGGCAGCCCTGTGTGACTTCCACCCTCCACCCTGGTAGAACTGAGACAAATGACTCTGTACTATGATGGATCCCTGGACAGCATCGGTATGATGTAACCAGACAATTCATGAAGAAATGTAACAGATGGGAAGTTCAAGTCCCTATGAGACAACATGGTAGAATGAAGGGATGTCTTCATAAAGAAAGAGTGTAATAATAATATACTGGGAATGAATGGTGGATCAGTGGACATCAGAGGGCTGGAATTAAGATTAGTTCTAATGTGTGATTGACTTGGACTAACAGAAATTATTATTTATTATGTAAGAATGTATTTGTTTTTGTAATGGTGGTCCTGATAATTGTGGTGTGTTTCCTTCCAGGCCTGCTGGGATGTCTGACAGGGTTTGGTCTTTACCAGGGATGGAGGCTTGGACCTGCTGGTAGCTCAGATCAGGTGGAGGTGGAAACACAGATGATGTTTGTATTCCCCTTTTGTTGTGTTGCCCCTCTGTTGTGTTGTTGTCATGTTTATTGTTCTGTTGTCAATGGTGTTACTCACCTCAGAGTCTCCAGTCTACATTGTGGGTCCTTCAGCAGAGCAGAGAGCTTCTTCACTGCTGTATCCTTCAGGTCATTGTTACTCAGATCCAGTTCTTTCAGATGTGAGTTTGACTTTAGAGCTGAGACCAGAGAAGCACAGCCTTCCTCAGTGATTCTACAACCTGAAAGTCTGGAGAGAGATGATCATGATTTTACAAACAGTACAAATGTTTATAATAACATTAGAATATCCTCTACAAATTACATCATTGTCATGTCAACTTAACACAAGGACACATTTTTAAAACTGACATTGCAAATACATGACACTAAAATGTAACTTCCAATATACAGTGGGGAGAACAAGTATTTTGCAGGTTTTCCTACTTGCAAAGCATGTAGAGGTCTGTAATTTTTATCATAGGTACACTTCAACTGTGAGAGAAGGTATCAAAAAACAAGAATCCAGAAGATCACATTGTATGATTTTTAAATAAATAATTTATATTTTATTGCATGACATAAGTATTTCATCACCTATCATCCAGGAAGAATTCCAGCTCTCACAGACCTGTTCGTTTTTCTATAAGAAGCCCTTCTGTTCTCCCCTCATTATCTGTATAAACTACAACTGTTTGAACTCATTGCCTGTATAAAAGACACCTGTCCACACACTCAATCAAACAGACTCCAACCTCTCCACAATGGCCATGACCAGAGAGCTGTGTAAGGACATCAGGGATACAATTGTAGTCCTGCACAAGGCTGGGATGGGCTGCAGGACAATAGGCAAGCAGCTTGGTGAGAAGGCAACAACTGTTGGCGCAACTATTAAAAAATGGAAGAAGTTCAAGATGATGGTCAATCTCCCTCCCTCGATCTCACCTTGTGGGGCATCAATGATCAATGATCATGAGGAAGGTGAGGGATCAGCCCAGAACAACACGGCAGGACCTGCTCAATGACCTGAAGAGAGCTGGGACCGCAGTCTCAATGAAAACCATTAGTAACACACTATGCCGTCATGGATTAAAATCCTGCAGCTCATGCAACGTCCCCCTGCTCAAGCCAGCGCATGTCCTGGCTCATCTGAAGTTTGCCAATGACCATCTGAATGATCCAGAGGAGGAATGGGAGAAGGTCATGTGGTCTGATGAGACAAAAATAGAGCTTTTTGGTCTAAACTCCACTCGCCGTGTTTGGAGGAAGAAGAAGGATGAGTACAACCCCAAGAACACCATCTCAACCGTGAAGCATGGAGGTGGAAACATCTTTCTTTGGGTATGCTTTTCTGCAAAGGGGACAGAACGACTGCACCGTATTGAGGGGAGGATGGATGGGGCAATGTATCGCGAGATCTTGGCCAACAACCTCCTTCCCTCAGTAAGAGCATTGAAGATGAGTCGAGGCTGGGTCTTCCAGCATGAAAACGACCCGAAACACACAGCCAGGGCAACTACGGTGTGGGTCCGTAAGAAGCATCTCAAGGCCCTGGACTGGCCTAGCCAGTCTCCAGACCTGAACCCAAGCGAAAATCTTTAAAGGGAGCTGAAAGTCCGTACTGCCCAGAGACAGCCCCGAAACCTGAAGGATCTGGAGTAGGTCTGTATGGAGGAGTGGGACAAAATCCCTGCTGCAGTGTTTGCAAACCTGGTCAAGAACTACAGGACACGTATGATATCTGTAATTGCCAACAAAGGTTTATGTACCAAATATTAAATTCTGCTTTTCTGATGTATCAAATACTTATGTCATGCAATAAAAAGTAAATTAATAATAGAGAAATCATACAATGTGATTTTCTGAATTTTTGTTTTAGATTTGGTCTCTCACAGTTGAAGTGTACCTATGGTCAAAATTGCAGACCTCTACATGCAAGTAAGAAAACCTGCATAATCAGCAGTGTATCAAACACCTGTTCACCCTACTGTAGAAAATCATCAATGTTCTCAGTCAATAAATATACTGTGTGTGTGTGTGTGTGTGTGTGTGTGTGTGTGTGTGTGTGTGTGTGTGTAAAGAAGGGATTAGCAAGAAATAAACTAAACTGAAAAAAGGTGTGGTCTGTGGACATGAGAGGATTGAAATTAAGATAAGTTTGATTGTATGAATAAACTGGAAAGTAGGACTGTAACGATAATTAAACTAAGTCAACGTACTTATCTAGTAAAATCTGTTCCGTTACAGCCATTCATTAGTCAATTACAGTCCCCTTCAAAAGTATTGGAATAGAGATATTATTAAGACATATTCCTTTGTTTTTGTTGGACACTGAAGACATTTGGGTTTAAGATCTAGATTTAAATACAGGAAATGAAAGTTGTCTCATACTCACCTTTGGATCTTAAACCCAAATGTCTTCAGTGAACAACAACAAAGGCATTGGCCTTGAGGTTCCAATACTTTTGGATGGGACTGTAAATTTCCTATTAGCCTACATACAGTTTGTTTGGAAACTAAACAAAACAATCTCACACATGACCTGAAATATTTCTGATGCTACCAGCAGCAGTGAGCTACACAGTGACCCAATACACAGATGTTACAATCAAAAGTCCCTGAATATTTCAAATAGACAAATAATGAAACCATATGTTTTAATATGACCTCATAACTGTCTTTCTCCATGGAAAAATCCACAATGATTTAACACTTAAACCAGAGCAGACAGACAAGGCTGGAACATCGTATCGGTCTCCTCAAAAACATACGGTTATTGACCAATCAGGACTCATATAATACTGTATGTGAAGAAAGAAATGATTTAACACAGTTGTTCCACTCTCACTTGAATTTATGTAACAGTGATTCACTATGATAAAGTAACATCTCTCACACTGTAAAGGATAAGAAAGCTGCACACTACTACGCTCAGATACAATTTGTTAATATCATACCAACGTTTCTACAGACAAGCTGTCTTCTTCAGGGCAACAACAAAGTGTATCTCTTGCACTCACAGCAGTTCTACATTCCTTAGTCATATATCATGTTATTTTCATGAACTGAAAGTTAAATGCCTTAGAAGTGACCAGGTGATCATAAAGATTACAGAATCATTGCTAATAAAATATAAAATGATCATTATTTTCATGCTGGTTTAGTTATAGAAGACCAGTGAACATTTCTATTGTACCAGTGAACAGTGGACTTCACCAGGTGGTTGGGGATTTTGTCCTGCTGGGAGCTCAGGGCTGGTGGAGGTTCACTCATGGACTACAGCAGCTGTTTTTAGTACCTTGTTGTAGTGTAACACCTCTGTTGTATTTTACTAATTTTAATGATCACTATGTCATATTAAATATAAAATAAACTACTATTACTCACGTCAGAGTCTCCAGTCTACATTGTGGGTCCTTCAGGAAAGCAGAGAGTCCAATCACTCCTGAATCTTTTGGCTGATTGTTACTCAGATCCAGTTCTTTCAGGTGTGAGGGGTTTGACTTCAGAGCTGAGACCAGAGAAGAACAGCCTTCCTCAGTGATTCTACAACCTGACAGTCTGGAGAGAGATTATCATCATGTCACAAACAGAAAATAAGTTCAGAATAACATCATAACATTGTTTATATATTACATACTTGTCATGTCAACTTAATACAAGGAATTTTTTTTAAGTGACATTGCGAATACATGTAACTAAAATCTAACTTCCTACATAGAAAGTCATCGTTATCGGTCAATAAATATACCGTGTGTGTGTGTGTGTGTGTGTATGTGCGTGCATGCGTGTGTGTGTGATGACAATGCCATCTACTGCCCATCCGCCCCCTGCAGGAGGCGGGCTTCGGCGTTCGACGTCACCGACCTTCTGACACCATTGCCCATCTCATCAACTCATCGCACCTGTTGTCTCATCCAGCACACCTGATCATCATTCAGTCATTCCCCTCAGTATATATGTTCCCTCTGCTCCCTTTGTCTTTGTGTGTTATTGTCTCTATGTGATGAGCGTATGTCAGATCACATAATTAAATGAAAGCAAATTTACCAACTCCGCAGTCCGCTTCACATTTCTTACACACTGAAAACGCTGACAGAATAACACACCGAACCAAAAGAAAGAAAATGGAGCACGGAGCCGAAAAGGAGGCCGGTGTTGCGGAGGTCATACAGGACCATACCACCATCATGGCCAACCTAGGCGCCACAATGACCAACCTCGTCTAGGCAGTTCAGTGGCTAGAGTTGGCCCAGTCCGGTCCCGCAGCACTGGCTGTATTACCGCCTCTCCAGCCTGCACATCCCAGTCCCGGAGTGATGCACATCCTGCTCCCCCGGGATTACAACGGGACGGCGGACCGCTGTCGGGGTTTCCTGCTACAGATGGACCTCGCACTCCAGGCGATTCATCCTGCGCCGACTGACGCTCAGAAAATCTACTCGCTCGTCTCCTGCCTGTCCGGCAAAGCCCTGGAATGGGCCACCGCCGTCTGGAACATCGAGGGGCCCATCCAGGGCAGCTACGCCGAGTTCGTCCGTCACTTCCGAGTCGTGTTTGACCATCCTCACGAGGGAAGAGAGGCGGGCGAACGGCTGTTCCATTGGCGCAGGAGTTTGCACTGGAGTTCCGAACCCTGACAGCGGGTTCAGGGCCCTGTTCGACCACTACCGCTGTAGCCTTCAGGAGGACGTCCGAAGGGAGCTAGCATGTCGAGACGTGAACCTCTCATTATTTCACAAAGTTGGACCTCAGGAGTGCCTATAACCTGGTGCGTATCCGGGAAGGGGAAGAATGGAAAACAGCCTTCAGTACCACCTCTGGCCATTATGAATATTTAGTGATGCCGTGCGGTTTAATGAATGCTCCATCAGTCTTTCAATCCTTCATCAACAATGTATTCAGGGACATGTTGTGCAAAGGGGTAGTGGTTTATATTGACAACATCTTGCTACCTGCGCTGAGCATGTCTTGTTAGTGCGTAGAGTGCTTGTTAGATTGTTGGAGCATGACTTGTACGTGAAGGCCGAGAAGTGTCTGTTTTCCAATCGTCCGTGTCCTTCCTAGGATACTGTTTCTCTTGCATGGGTATGGCTATGGAGGAGAACCACATTGATGCCGTGCGTAATTGGCCGACCCCAACCACGTTTAAAGGTGTGCAATGATTTTTAGGCTTTTCAAATTATTACAGGAGGTTTATCCAGGGCTTTAGCCAGGTCGTGGCTCTGATCACCTGGTGGGGCGACACGGTTACGGTGGACCACGGATGCGGAGTGGGCGTTTGTGGAACTGAAACACCGTTTCACCACCGCTCCGGTCCTGGCTCCTCCCGACCTGTAGCTCCAGTTCGTTGTGGAAGTGGACGCATCTGAATGTGGTCTTGGGGCTGTCCTCTCCCAACGAACGGGGAGTCGAACACACTCCGTCCCTGTGCTTTCTTTTCACAGAAACTCAGCGAGGCGGAGCGTAATTACGATGTCGGTGATCGTGAGCTGTTGGCCATGGTTAGAGCCCTGTCGGGGTGGCGGCACTGGTTAGAGGGGGCGAAGCACCCTTTCCTCATCTGGACTGACCACCGTAACCTGGAGTACATGCGAGCAGCGAGGAGACTGACCCCTCGCCAGGCCAGGTGGGCTTTGTTCTTCTCCCGGTTTGTGATCACTCTCACTTACAGGCCGGGAAGTAAGAACGTCAGGGCCGACGCACTGTCTCGCCAGCATGACACGGAGGAGCGGCCAGTGGATGATGCTCCCATACTGCCGGCAAAGTGTATCATGGCACCGGTGGTGTGGGAATTGGACGCGGACATCGTTCGGGCGCAGCGTTTCGAGCCCTCTCCGCCCACATGCCCTCTTGTCTCATACTCATCTTTTGATCTTAAACCCAAATGTCTTCAGTGAACAACAACAACAAAGGCATTGGCCTTGACGTTCCAACACTTTTGGATGGGACTGTATTTTTCCTATTAGCCTACATACAGTATGTTTGGAAACTAAACAAAACAATCCCACACATGACCTGAAATATTTCTGATCCTACCAGCAGCAGTGAGCTACACAGTGACCCAATACACAGATGTTCCAATCAAAAGTCCCTGAATATTTCAAATAGACAAATAATGAAACCATATGTTTTAATATGACCTCATAACTGTTTCTCCATGGAAAAATCCACAATGATTTAACACTAAAACCAGAGCAGACAGACAAGGCTGGAACACTGTATCGGTCTCCTAAAAAACATACGGTTATTGACCAATCAGGACTCATATAATACTGTATGTGAAGAAAGAAATGATTTAACACAGTTGTTCCACTCTCACTTGATTTTATGTAACATTGATACACTATGATAAAGTAACATCTCTCACACTGTAAAGGATAAGAAAGCAGCACACTACTACGCTCAGATGCAATTTGTTAATATCATACCAACGTTTCTACAGACAAGCTGTCTTCTTCAGTGTAACAACAGGGTTAATCTCTCATACTCACAGCAGTACTATGTTCCTTAGTTACAGTGGTCTGCAAAAGTTTGGGCAACCTTGTTAATTTCCATGATTTTCCTTCATAAATCATTGGTTCTAAGGATAAAAAAAATCAGTTAAATATATCATATAGGAGACAAACACAGTGATATTTGAGAAGTGAAACGAAGTTTATACCATTTACAGGAAGTGTGCAATGATTGTTCGAACAATATTAGGCATCTGCATAAATTTGGGCACTATTATCAAAAAAAATAACTCAATATTTGGTAGATCCCCCTTTTGCAGAAATAACAGCTTCTAAACGCTTCCTAGAGCTTCCTTTAAGGGTCTGGATTCTGGTTGGAGGTATTTTGGACCATTCCTCTCTACAAAACACCTCTAATTCATTCAGGTTTGATGGTTTCCGAGCATGGACGGCTCTCTTTAAGTCACACCACAGATTTTCAATAATATTCAGGTCTGGGGACTGAGATGGCCATTCCAGAACGTTGTACTTGTTCCTCTGCATGAATGCCTTAGT
>JACXGJ010016747.1:0-11949 GCA_016801105.1 Esox niger
GGGACTGGCTGAACATTGGGGACTGACTGAACATTGGAGACTGACTGAACAGAGGGGACTGACTGAACATTGGGGACTGACTGAACATTGGGGACTGACTGAACACTGGGGACTGACTGAACAGTGGGGACTGACTGAACATTGGGGACTGACTGAACATTGGGGACTGACTGAACAGTGGGGACTGACTGAACATTGGGGACTGACTGAACACTGGGGACTAGAGAGCAGCATTCTTTTCAAATGGATGTCTGTGACGGGTCATTTTGACTCTAAATAGGACCAATAAACTTGTCATGCTCAGCATAAGCACTGATCCTTTTCCCCATGGTAAGCACAAAATCCAATGAGCACAGTAAGTACGGTGTGATTGGAGGGGTTCTCAGTGTGGGGTGTTTGAGCATCCCCTGAGCCGGTGCCTTCAATAAATAAATCAATAGATGCCAGTCATATTTACACATTTCTACATGGCTTGTCAGCCTCAAAATTGACTTCAATGGAAAACATCTCGCCGCTCTCCCATGGCAATTTAGAAGTTCTGATAAGATCTCTTTTACCCCCCCAACTTTATTCTCCGCAGTACCAACCACTCTCAATCTCTATCTTCTCTCTCTCTGTCTCTCCTTTTTTCTCACCCTCTATTTCCCCTCCTTTTCTCTTTTCATCCAAATGTTTTTGTGTGTTTTGTTCACATCCAGCCAGAGCCCTCCGGTGTAGATTGAAGTCATCATGAGGACATGCTGTGAGTCTAATAATAGCCCAGGCCATTGCTGTGATTTGTGTGTAGAGTGACGGGTGTCTGTAAATCTGGCTGACTGGGGGCCGAGGGTGCACGTCACTGAGAGGTACTTCAATTACACACGCACACACACACACACACACACACACACACACACACTCACACCCTGCACACACATTGGGAGCATCATGCGTTCTACAGTCTGGAGTTGTGAGTGTGTGTGTTTTCATACCGCTGTGTCCAGCCCTGCTGGAGGTATTAATTGCAGTGATTGTTCCAAGCGACCAGGCCTGGGCCAGCAAATGGCGGGGTGAGGGGGCTCTGAACATGTGGCTGCGCCCCCCCCCATACCACCAGCTGCCCTTCCCTGTATCTCCATTCTGTCTGACCTAATAGTTAATGATATGTTAATAGTCCTGGCGCCCCATCTACACTGCTTTCCTCTGGGTTGGTTAATATCCCAGAGAGACTGAGTGGTCTCTCTGGCCAGGCCAAGATTGATGTCCGCCAAGCCGTGTCCTTAAGAAAGTGTTGCTGTCCTCTGGAAGGAACGGCCATCGGTTACATGAAGTGCGGCTGTCTCCAAGGTCTCCGTCATAGTTGTGTGGTTTGTGTGTTCAAAAAACCAGGAGCTGTTTATTGATTTATTTCCTAAAAGATGTGTCCTGAAATGTTTTGCCAATGCAGAAGGAATGTTGCTTGCCGGTTAGCATAACATGACACAGCCACTCATGTATTCACCAGGTGAAGGTTTTAAAGGAATGAAATCAACAACCGTGTCATGGATGAGTGTCTTTCACGTTCACTCAATAGGCTTGCTGGGAAATTTGCAAAAACAGCTTTAAACCTTACACACCCTAGCCAGTGTTCAAACCTTAAAGACACGCTGAATAAATGTCTTAATGTGTTTGAAGAGTTTTACAGGGAATACATATGCTCTGCTGTTTACAATCTAAACAATGTGAGCAGTACTCTTAAAACGGTAATCCAGCCAATTTCTTTATATTGCCAACAGATTACAACACTAAATGTTGTTATAATAATTTGGCAACCAACTTGTGAAATGTGTTGTGAGATGTGGTCTAAACAGGTTATGCCTAAATACATTTACCTCAGTGGCCAGATACCAAAGTAAATAACACTATCTGAAGTGATTATGAAGCAGTCAAAATCTTTTTAAAAATGCTATTAAACCTTAACCTATTCATGTTTGTAGCTCAAATCTGTTTTAATGTGATGGTTAGGTGTCTTGTCTGGCTGGTCTCTGATGGTTTCCTTCTCACAAATACGTTTAGAACTAGCTGGGCACTGGTGCTAGGGGTTAGAGGTCATAGGCCAGGGGTGTTACTAAGGTACACAGGCGTCTGTCTGATCCTGAAGCCTGTTAACACCACAATCATCCTCATCCCCTCCCACTGCATTTAGCAGAAAAACAAAGGGCCTTACTCAGTCAAAGCAGCCAGGAATGTTTTTAAATAAATTACTTAAGAATCCCATCTTAATGTAACACATTTCTCCCCCAGAAGTTTGTCTCCGCTGTGATTTATTGTGCACTTTACACAGTGGTTAGCCTGTAAACAGTGGCCGTTTATCACCGCAGTGGTGGAAGCTAGCTGCCGAACGGCTAGAATTCCAGCTCTGCTGCTTTCCTCTAGAGAGATGCCATTCCTGGACGGCAGATGCTAGGCATTTTAAAGAGGAGCAGCAAGGACAGGGAGAAATGATTGGAGGCTGAAAAGGGGCGAGTTCTGGGGCCCGGTGTGACAGGCAGGGTGAGGTCTGTGGGGACGGATGATAACATTACACCACCGGAGCCCCCCCATCCTTTGGTCACGGGGTGGCAGACTGTGTCACTGCTGCCATAGTGCTGAGGTGCCCTCCCTGAGGGAAACAGAAATGAACTGACAGATTGAAGGAAGGAGAGCGAACCACTGGCTGTTGCCAGAATAAAGGGCCCCCAGCTCAGCTCTCAACCAGCCACAAATACGAAGTCTGATGCAACCTCTCACACGCCGAGAGCAATAGAGAAAACAAACTATGGGTCTTCTTTGTCTGCTATGGATGTTAGGCACTAAATGGGGCTTGCATTAGCTGTGTAATGTAAAGAAGAGCAATATAAATCTCCTCTTCATCCTGGCAGATGTGTGTGTGTTTGGGTAAGCTGGCTGACTGCAGCCGGGACTCTGTGGGAGTTGCTGTTGTCAGCTGCATATCAGCTGGCTGTAAATAGCCCCAGGCTGCCCTGTTTTATCGGCGGGCAGAGAGACTCTCTCTTTTTAGTTTCTACTCTCTCCCTCTGTCTCTCACTCTCTCTTGCTTCTCACCAGCCGCTGCTAGCTGTGCCTTTAATGTTGCCAGGGGAGAATAAATAGAAAAGCGCCCGCAAATATGAAATACCACCACCGCATGAGCCGTGACACCGCCCACGACACAGCACAGTAATCCTCATTTTCATAAAAAGGTGATCAGATCAACATTCGGGACATTGTGCGACATAAATGCCTTGTTCTCGTCTGGGCCTGATGTCTCAGAGAAAGCCTGGAGATGGAGGCAGAAGTCTTTGTTTTCTTCCCATCCATTACATTTAGACTTAGTGTGTTTCTTTGTGGCGGGCGCCTGTGGTTAGCTGCCCTTCCAGATTATCCCAGCCAGTGGGGGAGCAGAAGTAATTAACCTGAATGACCTGGGTGTGTTAATTGTTGCCTGTTGGAGGCTGGGCTCAGAACAGAACAGATCACTGTGCCCTGCTGTGATCTAAGAGCAGTGCCGTTATTCGACACGGTACTGGACCGGAACAGACCGGCATATTGAAGTAATAAAAAACACAATTTTGACTGGATAAAGACTAGGAAGGAAATAAATTAACACAAACATTGTATGCAGCATGGGGCAGGACAGATCAGCATTTTGAATAGACTAATAGCATCCTGGCATCGACCTGCTGTATTGCACACAGGAGCCACCTTTATAAGGTACACCTGTTTAGTGTCGCCTGGGTCCACCTTTATAAGGTACACCTGTCTAGTGTCGCCTGGGTCCAACTTTATAAGGTACACCTGTCTAGTGTCGCCTGGGTCCACCTTTATAAGGTACACCTCTCTAGTGTCGCCTGGGTCCACCTTTATAAGGTACACCTGTCTAGTGTCGCCTGGGTCCACCTTTATAAGGTACACCTGTCTAGTGTCGCCTGGGTCCACCTTTATAAGGTACACCTGTCTAGTGTCGCCTGGGTCCACCTTTATATGGTACACCTGTCTAGTTTCGCCAGGGTCCACCTTTATATGGTACACCTGTCTAGTGTCGCCCGGGTCCACCTTTATAAGGTACACCTGTCTAGTGTCGCCTGGGTCCACCTTTATAAGGTACACCTGTCTCGTATTGCCTGGGTCCACCTTTATAAGGTACACCTGTCTCGAATTGCCTAGGTCCACCTTTGGACTCCATCCGCTTCAATGTTTGACATGTTTCCGACATGCTCTTTTGCCCACTACTGTTGTACAGAGGTTTCCTCTGACCTCTCTAACAAACTGTTTCTGCTTTTCACTGGATGTTTTATCGCACCATTCTGAGATGCTGGAAACACCACATCTGACACCAACATCTTCCCTATTCTAATATTTGGTCAAAAGATAACTAAATGTCCCCCTCCCCCTGTCTGTCCCTGTCCTTGTCCATCTGGTCATGCCTCCGATCTGGACTAGGTTTAAGAAAGACTCTGGGCTCAGCCCACATGCATCAATTAATTGTTACAAGTTGGACTCTTAATATGTTCACCCGGCCCAGCCAGAAGAGGACTGGTCACCCCTCTGAGCCTGTTTCCTCTCTAGGTTTCTTCCTAAATTTCAGCCTTCTTAGGGAGTTTTTCCTACACACTGAAGTTCAACACTACTGTTGTTGGCTTCTTTGGGTTTAAGGCTGGGTGTAAAAGCACTTTGTGACAACTGCTGATGTAAAAAGGGCTTTATAAAATACATTTGATTGATTGATTGATTAACAATGTCTGTGGGCTTTATATAGTGATTTGCAGCCACATGGAACATGTTTGGCTATTCGCATTAACCAGCTGGTCTACCTAATAAAGTGAGTGTATATGGATTTCAAAGAGAACAGTACCACCAGGACAGCACCTTGCACCCTACCCTAAGCTTGCCTCTTGAAGCTAAGCAGGGTTGGCAGGAGAGGAAATCAGATGCTGTTGGATGGCCAGTAGGCAGCATTCTTCTATCTGGACTAAAATCCCAGAGCCCCAGGGTTGTTAAATGGGGACATTGCCCTGTGTATAGTAGTGTCTTTCAGACGGAACGTTAAACGTCTGTCTCCTGACTCTCCGTGGCATTCATAGGAAGAGTAGGCTTGTGTTAACATATATTGTCCTGGCAAGTGGTCTAACCCTGACAAACACTCATCAACATGGCCACCTGACAATCCCCAGGAATCAGATGTGTGTCGTATTACACTGTTTGTGCTAAAAGTGCTATACACAATTCACAATGCCTGTAAGTTGTTCTGGATAAGAGTTGAATGTGCATGTACTAACTCCCACGGTATATGCATATGAAATGGAAAGCATTCAGTGGAGTTCCATCGATGCCTTGATGCTGGATGCTTTACTGTGCTGTAGCTTTTACTCTGATTGTCTGTGCCAGTTTGGCTTTGTTTATTGTTGTCTGCCTGCATTAACGCACTGTTAATCAGGATTGTCATTGATACTGGTGGCAGGAGAAATGCTACCTTCCACGCGAGGTGGTGTTCTGTCTGTGTTGCTGACAGGCAGATAGACAGGGAGACGTAGACATGCAGACAGATAGATGAATAAAGAGATGGACAGGCACTGTACGGAGACATCGTTCAACCTAACATCTCTTCTTCTCTCTTCTTTCTCTCTTTTTTCTTTCTTCATTCTTTCCCTCTCTTCCTCTCTCTCTCTCTCCCACAGTCGTTGGATGGATTTGTATTTGCACTAAACAAGGAGGGAAGGTTTTTGTACATCTCCGAGACAGTGTCCATATACCTGGGGCTTTCGCAGGTGAGTTCAACAACAGTACATTTCTCCTCACCACATCTCCTATTTTTTTACGCCACTCTTTTGTTTATTAATGGCCGCTAGAAGATAATTCCAACCAAATTAGAGCTAATTTAAAATCTCATCAGCTCGTTGGCCCTGTAGTTAATTTGCAGCCATCCAATGCTGCATATTTTATCAGAGGGTATTTTTCATGTCGGTAGTGTGGTTACAGGTCCTCATCTCCTATTGGCCCGTCGGGCCAGTACGAGTACATGTCAATAAACACACGAGCTGTCTTGGAGGTCAAACGGCAGGGAGAGTGACCTTGAGCTTTCTAATGGTTCCATTATACACCACAGCTTTATCTCCAGGGCCAACAGACCGACTAGAGAAAACACACACACAAACACACACAAACAGAACTGTCGCAGACTGACAAAAAAACACAACCGAGGCACACTTAGACATTGTTTTTCTAAATTACAATAGATATTAGATGACAGTATTAAAGACAAAAAGGCAATCAGTTTACCAAATTAAAAATGTTAAATTGCATAGGTTCCAGACACATATATCTACAGATTAATTCAAGTAAAGATTGATTAATGATTTCTATCAAATAATTGATTAATTGTGGAATAGGTCCCCTAAGCTTTGGGCTGCGTGATGAACTAGTTATCTTGTTCATGGTTTTATCAGCAGAAAGAGTGAGCGTTGGAGTGATAAAGTTAGTTTTTTATTTGCCTTGTGTGAGTTAGTTGTGTAATTTAACATGTGTACAAAGAGTACCCCAGCCCCCCATGATCTTAATTGCTGTTTTACTTTTTAGCCACTTAATCTGTTTTTTAAACATAGTTGCTAATTATTTTAAACATTAATTAGATCTAGGAGAGTTTTTAAGCCTTTTTCAAATTGACAAGGTTATGAATTTTATGGTGACACGCAGACAATCTAAAGCAGATTTATTTAAGTGGATTTTCATCCTCTTATTCAATGTCTAAAAATGTTCTGCATATCAAACATAATGTTAATGAAGCCATTAGTTAGGACTTGCTGTGTAATTAAAGTGCCTTCCTCTATCAAAGTTATTTTTAATGTATTTTTATTCTTTATAGTAAAAGTTAATGTCTTACACTTCTATGTTGATTATGGCTTGTAAAGAAAAAGAGAGAGTCAGAGAGACACAAAGAGAGCATGTGAAAGAGAGAGAGAACGAGAGACAGGGATGGTCGGTTGACGTGTGATGGCCTTTTGCCTGTTGGGTTCAACATCATATAGTGCAAGGAAATTAGTCAGTTAATACAGCAATGTTTTTAATGGCCTTCGAGACAAAGCCAATCAATATACATTCATCTAGTACTGAATGAGGCCATAACCCTAACTTTATATATGAGCACACAGCTTTGTTGATGGTTTTGGCCTAGAATACTGATGCTTTTTTAAAGTCCAAAATGCTAATAATTGTTAATGATAATGTCCAGAATATTGCTAATTATCAGTCGTGAATTTAGAAACTTGATCATTGTTGATAATGTCCAGAATACTGAAAATTGTTGTTGGTGAAGTCCAAGTTACTGATCATTGTTTAAGGTACATTGTGAAATACTAATAATTGTTCATGATTTGGAATACTGACAAGCCCAGAATACTGAAACTTGTTATCCTCTGAATCTCGCTTGAAGGTCATAGAATTTAAACCATGTATAATTAGTGCAGGTTGTATCAGATAGTTCTGTTATACTGGGAATTGGACATTATTATGGCACATTTGTGTTAGCCAGCCAGTTGAGTAAAACAGATGGTCAGAATTATAATTTTTTGTTTTGCAAATGGCAAATAAGCCGCTTCCCCCCAGGTGATCGCAGGTGCCTTGGTTTATGTCTTAGTTCTTGGGACCAATGTTCGGTCTTTATTTAAATCATCATTGACCGTAGCTCACATTTTTGAATGCAGCCTTTCCAGAATTGTCTCAGTTTCAGTCATTTACTAATCACAAAGATTAAACTGTTTCATGCCTTGATGTTCCAGAGTGATACGTTTCGACTGAGAATGTACAGTGTGTGTACCAAATTTGGTGTAATTTTGTTCTTGTCTGCCGGCTAAAACACCTACTGCCTCAGTGATTTAGCCCAGCTAATGGGGGTGTTTTACAGTTCTGGTATTGCTGGACAGACATGCCTTGCAGTGGGTAGACAGACAGACACCGCAGCGTGGATGTAGTAGAACGAGACTCTGGGCTACGCTGGAAAACTTGCATTTTGTTTATCGAAACCATACTCTGCGTTTTCAAAGGCCTCGGCTGTGGCTCCCTGCTTGAAGCGTTACTTCAGAAAAGCGTGGTGTCGCGCAGGGGATAGGGCTAGGGACTAGGGTCGCTAGGGACTAGGGTCGCTAGGGACTAGGGTCGCTAGGGACTAGGGTCGCTAGGGACTAGGGTCGCTAGGGCCTAGGGTCACTGGGGACGCGGCTCCCGTTAATCCGTATTCTGTCATGGAAGCCCCTCAAACTCTCCATGTTGGCGCGATGCTGGCGTATAGTGGAGGTGCAGAGGTGTGACTAGGCAGCTGTCTGTTTGGTAATTGAGATGTGTATGTTTGTTTTGTATAACAGATGGCACTGTGTGCTTAGGCTGATAGCTATGAAAATAATAATTGCATTATTCCGGCCAACAGAATATTAGCTTTTGGAACACAGCCTATTCCAAACCCCCCATCCCCCCGAACCCCCCCAACCCGCCCGCCAATGCAGCATATGCACTCGCCTGGACAGAATATCCAAGGAAATGGTTACATCTGGAATACAGAGACCATCTGAGTTTTCATCTGTCTCCGAGGAGTTGCTGGCTTTTTTTTTTAACCAATTCCAGGCACTCAACCCGGCAGAAATGTGTTACAACACTCTCAAGTATTACAGGAACAGCAAATTGAGAACCTGAGCGGCACCGTATGGTTGAAGCTCGCTCTCTTCCCATTGTTTATGTGCCCAGCAATGTGATTGAGTTGGCATAATTCCAATGCCTTTCCATCTCTCTGTGCTGCAGGGGAGGGAGGTAAAAGTCTCTCGCCCTCCTTCACGAAACAAGGCCTCCCTTTTATTGTGGAGCGACACCAGTTAGACCTCGGTGCCCTGCTCCCATTCACGTTTCGCTGCAAAAGGCTTTTCCAATTGTGGAGCTGGAATTGAATGTAGACATCTGCTTGGCTTTAAGTGACACGGCTGTGCATGTGTGGCTGCGTGCACACTGGGAGCGGGAGGGCCATTTGAAAGCCACCAGGAGCCTGATCCCTCCGCCCTCCCTCCCTCCCCTCCAGGCCGGACCCCCTCCCCTGCGGCGGGGCTGGTTCAGGCTCCCAGAGGATCTAAGGCCGAGTGGGATGGAGGGGGATATTGAATCTATTAGCATAAACGTCTGCCTGAATGTCTGATCACATCTTTGTGAGCCGATCAGTCCTTGGCCTCCTTTATCCTTCATGCCCCCTCTCACACACACACACACACACACACACACACACACACACACTCACACACACACACACACACACTCCCAGTTCACACATGCACCCTTCTCACACTACCAGTCTCTTTTTTTCATGCTCCACAGATTAAGCCTGCTCATTGCCTGATAAAAGATAATCCAGACTTTTGACGGTATTGCTTGGCCAAATGAGTCTGTTGAATAAGTCGGACTAGTTCTCATTGTTTATAGTTGGTGGATCATTTTCAAAGGCTTGAAGACTTTCACTAAGCTATTCTTAAATTCTTATTTTATTTAATGTGCTGTATATTTATTTGTTGCATTTCCCTAATAGTATTTTCAATTAGCACTGAATCTGCACTGTGAGGGGTTTTTGCAAGGGAAATCAAGCTGCTACTGTAGCTCTTCATAACCCTCATCCAACAGTAAATTGACCTCTGTAGTGAATCCAGAACAAATGGACACACCATTATCTGTCAACCGCTGAGGAGAAGATAACGTCAAGCCTCACTAAGCATGTGGGAGGGGGATTTTTTTCCCCCTCTTTTTAAATGGCCTACCAGGGCATGAATCTAGAACGTTACTAAATGGGTAATAAGCATTCTTTATTTATGATGTTGTGGGGTCTGCAGAGCAGAGGGAGAGGGCGGCCATTTGCATGAGGGCTGCTAGTGATGGTAAAGGAGACGGGGCCAGGGGAAGGTCGCGTTTAATTGAGCCACCTCTGTGAACCCGCTGGCCCCGTACATTCCTGAGCCCTGAATGAAAACAAGGCCCGTCACTCCAGACAGTCCCAGACGTCCACGTTATTCGCCGCAGAACGCCAGTGACGGCCAGCCATACCCTCTGTCCGCACAGCCACCAAACGTCCGCCTCCCCCGTCAAATGTTACCACGCCGCCTCGCCCGGGGGTTCATTCCACTACCTAATTAGGCAGTAGGGCGCTTTGAGATTCGGTGGAATTGATAAGAGGAGCGGTGTGCTGTGAGTGTTGTAAATCAAGCACTATAGTAGTTATCCGTCACGTAATGAAGGCAAATGCAGCATTGAATCACACAGCCACAATCCACTGTGAAATGTCATAGAAGAAGAAAAGAGAAGCAATGAGTTAATAAATAAATGGGGCAGATAAACCTACATTTAGTCCCTGTAATAAAGCACCGCCGATGTCGTCCAATCCAACGAGCAGATAAGTGGCTAGGAAGGGGTGAAAAAAGAACAAAGATTTACAACAATGAGGGACGTCAGGGGAGAAGGCAGGAGAGGACGTGACACAGTGTTCCCAACAAGGCCGAGCAACAGAAAACATTATCAATTCACGACATTTAAATTGATAAATGCTCGCAGCCGAACGCCACAAGGGCACTTTGAAAAGCAAATAGCGACCTGGTGAAGAAATTGATTTGTTTTCCCTGAAAATGACTGCATGATGCATCATTTGACTGCGCTCTGTCCAAGTGCTTGACAGAGATAATCTGGCCAATCCCAAGGGTGACCTTATCGTCCGCGGCAGGGCAGCTCAGTCTGTGCCTGTCTTTGTGCATGTCAAGGTTTCAGAGGCCTCCATCCTTTGGGGAGGACAATTTTCTGCACTCTCCATTCTGATATTGAGCCAAGAAGCAGAGAGGAAGATGTAGGTGGGTGGTAAGGTGGGAGGGTGGTTGGTGGGCAACAATCTAAATGTCTACAAGAGTTCATGAGTATTTCTATTAATCAATCAACTCTTCCACAGATGATATTAAGCAACATTTTGTAGTCCTAAATTGGGTGTATCTATTAAGTATTGGACAGACCCTACTGTGCTGAAGGACAGGGATATTGTTGTTGGGTTTTCGGGGAATTCTTGGGGTTTGATTTTCAAGGTCAGAGAGTGGGATGTCTTTCAGCTCACCATTCAGTATACTTGACTGATTCCATCCGAGCCATGTTGTTCAATTTCCTTCTCTAACCCCACTTGTGAGGTATTGCTTTGTCAATGGTTCTGTGGCACAGTGAATAAAACATGATGGCTCTGTGGATCTCTCCATCCCATAGGTTAGTCCCTCGCTGTCAAGCAGCCAGCCGGCCTGCCATCCAGCCAGTCAGCCAGCCAGTCAGACCACAGCAGCATCGGTCTAGACATGGGGTTTAAAGCACGTGTCCGTGATATGTATGAGTTGGCTCCTAAACATTGTCTTGTACTGGAGCTGGAGCCGACCAGTGTTCCCTGTAGTGCACTAACGAACCCTAGGGAAGCAGTAGGGCACTAGATAGGGAAGAGGCTGCCATTTGGGCCAGGATCAAGGAGTCACAAGGATGGTTGAGAGAATTTATCGAAAACATAGTTATCTTACAGTATATTGTCACATATGCTGTACCTATCGGTTTCACTGGTGTTTATTCCTGAAGGCATAAAACAAAAACATTTCTGAGAACCATAGCTAGCACTTTCAACGTTCCTTTTGTCATTATTCATGGACCTGTTTGTGAGAATGCCAGCCGTAACCCCAGTCACACCCCCAGACCTAACACCAGTCACACCCCCAGTCTTAACACCAGTCCCACCCCCAGACCTAACACCAGTCACACCCCCAGTCTTAACACCAGTCACACCCCCAGTCTTAACACCAGTCACACCCCCAGACCTAACACCAGTCACACCCCCGGTCTTAACACCAGTCCCACCCCCAGGCCTAACACCAGTCACACCCCCAGTCTTAACACCAGTCACACCCCCAGACCTAACACCAG
>JACXGJ010016748.1:0-11948 GCA_016801105.1 Esox niger
GTGAACAGTGAAGTCATGCACTTCATTTAATATATTGTGAACTCTGTGGACAGTGAAGTCATGCACTTCATTTAATATATTGTGAACTCGGTGAACAGTGAAGTCATGCACGGAATACATATACAATACTATTTTTCAATTTTTTCTACACACCTTACAGGTGTGCTTTGTCAAGAGGCTGTTAAAACATAATCATTACACAGGTGCACCATGGGCAGGAGACAATATGAGCCTCTAAATGTGCAGTTGTACTAGAGAACCGATGCCACAGATATCTCAATGTTTTTGGGAGTTTGCTTTCGGCATAATGACTGTGGGAGACTCTGGAATCTGCCAAGTCATCAACATTCCACAGATGTGGCTAATTTCAAACCACTTCCCATGACGTCACTTTCCAACACTGCCGAGGCATCGATTCAAAATATAACTGCGAGACAGCCTACTTGCAGAAGCTGCAGATACTGTAGATCAGGGAAGCTCAGTCCTATTCCTGGAGAGTTACCACCCTGTAGGCTTTCTCTCCAACCCTAATTTCACACACTTGATTCTAATAACGAGCTGGATGAAAAGCTCAGTCGGGTTGGTCGCAACTGGTGTTGGCGAGAAAACCCACTGAACGGTAGATTTCCAGGACCAGGGCTGAGTAGCCCTGGTGTAGACAGTTGATATTACTGTGCATTCAAGGACAGTATAGAGTTAGCCCCCGATTTGTGGATTTTAGTGGTGCTACGGATCTTAGCACAGACTTGAATTTCCAGCCCCTGAGTACGCTCATTCTTATACTGCTACGAATATTAGCACAGTGTAGTTACCCCAACAAAATATGCGAATATTTACAGCGATCCATAAGTTATAAATGTGCCGATATCCCCCCATACACAACGCGACATGATATGTGGGCGCGTTTGAGCGCGCATGTGCTCACTTCTCCGGTGAAGTAGTTTGTCAGCGTCCTGCTGTCAGCCCGCAACATGTCAGCTGCCGCCTCCTGCTGCTCCATGTCCCTGAGCGTCATCTTCCTCTTCATCATCCTCCTCACGTACTCCACTGTCACCTCCGTATGGAGCCGGCCCAGAAGCTTCTACGAACAAGTAGACAGACGCGCACGTGTGTGTGTGTGTAACATCCCTGTGTCTGTGATATTGCTCTGTGTGTGTGTGTGTGTGTGCGTAGTCTTACCTCCATACAGACCGGATTGAGGTCTGTCAGTTGCTGAACGTGTCTGTCCAGGTTCTCCATAAGGTCACCCAGTGCCCCCTGACGCCCCGTAAACCAGACAGGTGTCCAGAGCTGACGGTAATGAACCTGACAAGACAGGAAGTGGTGCAGAGGTCAGGTCCTGTACCGGGAACTGTTGAAACCAGCGGTGATGGAATAGAATTTGTGGCTTGAGCAGAGTCACCCCTCCCCTAAAATGTTATTTTTAGTGCTGTCTTTCATCACAGTGCACAATTACAACACCCCGATATGATATTTTTAAGTTGCATGGTGGGATCTAATTTGACCCACAGCTCCGTCGCCAAAAAACATTCTTTGGCCGGAGTAGATATTTCTCCACACCTCAATGAATTCTGCTTCTACTTGTGTGTCAGCAGCCTACCCTGAGCTCCTCGTGAATGGGATCGGTGAAGTATCTGTAACCAAAGTCCGTCAGGTTGGCCAGTGTGGATGTGCAGTTTGCCTTCACCTCTTCTGGCATCGTCTGTTCATTCATAATAAAGTCTCTGCAAAGGAGGGTCCAATATCATTACACCAATACAGGCGGAAAGAAATCTGGACAGTTTATATGTGATTTTCCAAATTGTCTAAAAGTAAAAAGATAGAACAAATTAACAAAAAAATATTGAGACATACTTTGTTGTTTTACCTTCTTTGTGCACAAAAACATCAGGTGAACACAACATATGTCAGATTGATGTGAAATGGGAAAGGCGTTTCGGGGGTAAGAAACAAAACTTGTCATTAACATCATGCTTCTGCACTGCTTATGAATGCCTCACCCAAGGGTTACATATGTCAATTATTTTCAAACTACCCTTCATAATCCAAGCAAATCAACACAAAAATATGTGATTTGGCAAAATACAAGCAACAGTCGTTAGCCTACCCGAATTGTTCGATGCAAAAAAGGTTAGCCTTCATCACATCCTGGGTGTTCTCCCGTCTTGCCTTCACACATTTCTTCAGGGATATATTGAAACTGCAAATTTAGATATAAATTCCTTAAGATACACGTTGAATAAAACGCCAACGTGTAACTTAAAGAATCTTCATCACGTAATTAAAATAATCGGAATCCCAGCAAACAAAAGACGTCCCCGGAACGTCAGTATGTGTGCCCTCGTTCCTTAGACGTTCCCTGGACGTCCCCTGCTTGCAGGAATAACGCTGCCGTGCACACCTTTCAGTCATGGTCAGTCTGCATTAAGACACAGTGCATCTTGGGACTAGGGTGTTCCAGCAGTGTGAGTTGCTGCCCATAGTGCATGAGTATTGCAGCAGCGAGGGTTCGAATTTAGCCCACTGCTCTGTAAGCAAATCGTATTTTTCAAAATTTTTCATCTATAAATAATATAATACATAAAAAAGTCTACTGTATAAACAGTTAATATTTCTTTTTTTATTAAAAATATTGTCACACAGAATTGTATAATTGCAAAAACAGGGACATGGATTTAAATCCACAATGTTAAAAACAGAAAGAAACCTAAAGTTCCATCCAGTGATTTAATGCATGATATTAGATATTAAAGTGAATGTTAATCAATAAAATGTTTTTTTTCTCACGGAGGAAGGGTTATGGTTAGGAATAAACCATTCAGTTTATTGCAAACCATAATTTTGTTGTCCTAAAGAACAATAGAAATGCATTTACTGTCTAGATCAGGGAGTGTTCATTATAATGCATTAGAGGAAAATGTTTTTGCAAAGAAAAAATGTTTAAAGTAAAACATTTGGTGCACAATGAACAGAACTAAGAAATGTGCCCAGTACCTTTTCAAGAACCTGTCCAGTTGACTAAGGATTTTTTGGGCTTTGCTCTGACTGCCCAGAATGCTCCTGGCCTTCTTCGTTGCCCCATAAACAGCCTGGTGAACAGATTTGCATACGATACAATCATTACACTCTGGCCTGTACAGTGAAAGTTACTAATAGAAGAGACGACATGAATTCCATGTCCACTTAGTTCAGTGTAGAAATTGACATGAATCAGTGCAATATTTCCGGCTCTGCGGCTGCCATTTTATTTGATACCATTTATTTGGGGTTGATGCATTTGACCAGACTAGCTAAACTGACTGGAAGAAAAACAAACCTTTTTTTCGTCCAGAAAACAATTGCTATAGAAGTGCAAGGTCCATTTAAATCAATTGCATTGTGAACATTTGACAAGGTTGAAATTTATTGGTGGTATTGGTGGAAGTAGTAGTACAGTAGCATTAGTATTAATAGAACAGTAGTATTAATAATAGCAGTAGTAGTGATAGTTGTAGTGACAGTAGCACAGGAAAGTGTAGTGGTGGTGGCAGCAGTATCAGTAAAATAGGTCTCAACCTGTATGACGTCAATTGCCAGAGGAGAGCAGCAGTATCCGTCTATGAGCTCTGGCCTCTTTCCACTGAGCCAATCATTTTTCTCTTTACTCAGAGCATTGTCCACCCATGTACTGACTTTATCCTGAAAATGTACAGCAAAGGTCAACCCATGAGCCAGTACGCCTGACACTGTGGCTCTGAGAGACAGTGTATACAACATTATAACATTATATAAGGCAAACTAAAAAACTCTATCAAGGCCTGGTCCCAGATCTCTTTGCGGTCTCTTGCCAAAGAGTAGTCATTTTTAAACCATAATAAAAGCAGTAATAAAACTGGTAACACACTAATCTAAAAGGATTGTATTTAAATGTCTGTATATACAAGTACACCAATGGACTCAGTCTTTTCATTTGATTTCCAAGTCTCTAGCATCCTGTTTACCTCATTAAACTGTAAGTACTTCTCCTCCAATCGGCTGAGATCCTTCTCCGATAAAAGAGATCCCAAAGACTTGCAGTTGACATGCCCCTCAAAGCCATTGTGTTCTAAGATGTCACTGAAAGAAACACAAAACGACTGTAACATTTTGTCAGGTCTTGACATTAACCATATGAGCTGACTCAGGAGAACTCCATTAGGCAGGAGGATCATGTAAACTAACTTGAGTTCTCAGTGAGTTCAAATATGCAACGTTCAAGCATGCAGTATGATATTTTAACTCTTTTTGAAGGAAACTTTTTTGTGGCAATATGTTTAGCAATTATTTTACCAAAATAAGCAGTGAATGGAGCAAAATAAACTCTATCATTCAGTATTTTTTAAACAGGCATGTAGCCGACTTTAGCCACATCTACTTAACAACAACCAATGGAAGTGATATAGCCAATTAAAAAATCTTCCAGCAGACTCAAGCTCTTTAATCCAAGGCCCTCCCATTTCCCACTTACTTCGGATAGAAATGATTAACCCAGAAAAGAATGTAGGAACAGTCATCCACATCCAGCTCAGTATTGGCCAGTTTCGTTAACCTTGCCGAAAATTCCTGGTGGTAAAGTCTCATGTACAAGTTGCACACATCAAACTCGGCGGGGTAGCAGCCCTTAACGTCCACGATAACCTTGAGAATGTCCTCCTTGAGACGCATGCCCATCCTACACACCTCTCTTTTAACGGGTGTCGACAGGTCGTCGACACTGCTAACGCTAACGGTGTCCTCCGCTGCATCCCTCATCCGGGAAACCACCAGTCCTTTGAGTATGGCGGTGTGGTTGAACCGGCACTCATTCGGCCGCCACACAGGGGCCAGCTTGTGGCTATCTCTGGGCAGACTTTCCCAAAGCCGGTCCTGCTGTTCCTGCAGCATTACAGCGTCCACCGCACTCTTCAGTGTCTTCAGGTGTTTTCCATCAGGTGTGGAACTGAAGGTTGCATCAACTGCCATCCGTAGCTGGAGCACCAGTGCTTCGTTGTCAATTTGGAGCGAGTCTTTAGCTTCCTCTTCGCCAACATCTCCACTCTCATCCGCCGTCACAGTTTCTCGGCCAAAGAGCTCATCTTCTCGCAAAAGCAACTGTCGGCAAGCCTCAACCAAGAGATTTTGCTTCAGACATTCCTGGAAGTCGAAAATCACTTCTGAAAGGAAGTTTAAAAAAAAAGTTAAATCAGAGGACGTTTTATTACAATCATAAGCTATCAGTTAATGATGCTGGTTTCTTAACTAAACACAGATTATTGTAATGCAGTATGTATTTGACGTCCTGTGCCGAAACAATATATATATAGATGAAAAAAGATATAATTCTAAATGTTTAGAAAGTTTAATCTGACAAATTACAAGTACATTTGTACTAATTTAGTTTTTCATACACACTACTTTATTACTGGAGCACAAATTACAATACATCTCTATAAACATTAGCCAATGTACATTAAGCACACTAGACTTGTTCACAATTAAAGAATTTTCTCGGGATTATGGATTGGATGTTTACCATCTATCATGTAAATATCCAATCCCTGACATGTAGAGAAGTATGCACATGTCCTTGCATCAGAAGAATGCTGCATAGGGGAGACAGGGATTGTTGTAACACCTTCAGTGTGACCAATCAGAAAAGAGCTGCGGTGATGTAACCAACATCGTACACTCTTATTTACTTTTTGAGATCACAAAAGAAGTGGCATGTCTCTGTGTGCAACACTGGATTTTATGACCAAAAACACAATTTCCAGCTAATAAAGTAAACATTTTTTATCAAGATTATTTTACTTACATAACCTAAAGTGGCAGTTTCTGTAGTTTAATTTGATGCGTGTCATTCATCCTAACTTCAAACACACATGCTATAACCGTTAGCTATGTAAAGCTGCTCGGGGTGGGGATAGTTGTAACATGTTACAACCATCCCCTTATGACAGCCATCTACATTTGCCAGAACTGTGACAGTGATAGAAGCCATTAGTGACACATGCACATTCAGGAATACAGTCCACACACATACACACACACACACACACACACACACGCACACTCACACAAACACACACACTAATTGCCTTTGTGCTAAATTTAAAGATTTAGAATAAATACATATTTTTATCAGTTAAAATTATTCATTTTATTCTAAACTGTTTATTCTTTATTCTTCAATAATGTTTTTTGCACAATTTGGATAGTGTGGATCGTATTTCAGCATATTAACTCTCATTGTCCTATTGTTCATCTATCCCCAGCTACAACACACCCAAAATAGGGGTACCTTGTAACAAACTTTGAGAGATCCAGCACGAACAAACACTGAGTAACTGATGCTCAAAAAAAAGCGTTACTTTAATCCCTGGTCCACCGAACAACTAAAGACAAATTAACGCCATTTACCTTTTGGAGGAGGATTGCTCTCCGGTATATTAGTGGTTTCGGGGCACTTTGTATTTGGCAAAAAATTTAATTTACCCAGTTTACGCAAAATATTTTTCGAACGGCGCCCTGACCGATTAGGCATCTCTGCCTCAGGTGGATCCATTCCAAGCGCACCTTGTTCATCTGTGAAAAAAACATTTGGTCAGTATTTTTATCTTCTCAAAACCAATCGGTATAAATGTCGGTATTCAATACGCCACATCACAGATGTGCCAAGGGTTCAAAATCTATTTATTGTCAGAAGTGGGTCACAATTCGCCCCACTGAATAAATACTTTGTAACTGTGCAACGCAGCCGGGAGGCTGTGGACATCAACGAACATCATTAGTGTAGATGTCCGGAAACATTACATTTACGCATTGTGCTAAATGTACCAACTGTCGGTTCCTACTGAACATACATAGCCTAGGCTAGGCTAGGCTACTGAACATACATAGCCTAGGCTTAGACGGCTACTACAAAAAACCGCTGCCATGTATTATTATTACGACAAAATAAACCGTAACATAATCACGACATCTTTATTTTGGACAAGGCTAGGTGAATGAATGCCATGTCACTCCCACTCACAATTAGCCTTACATATAAAAGACATAAAATGTTTACATTCCCTGCAGTTCTTCTCATTTAGAAGACGTTTCTGAACGTAATTCCGACAGCCCTCGCAAAATTAGCGGACACACGATACAAACTATGCTATGATCAAAACAAGGCGAATCATTTTATTAGGCTTATACAGTGACCTACGCATTGACTTTTTGTCGAAACGGTATGTTATGGATGCGCATCTATCTTACCTGTAGTGTTCATTGATCGTTTGGGAAGTACGTGGAGAACAGAGACGATAAAATGCAAAAAATGCCTGTCAGTTAAGCAGCAACCTCCCAAAACCATCGCCTAGCTACGACTGCAGACCTATGCTACAATCTTCCCTACTCTTGCCACCCCGTTCGTTTTATGCGCATGGCAGGGGGAATCCATTCATCCAGTGCTGGATGTATCCTTTTCGGAGTAATAACCGCTATGTGATTTGGGGGCCCCCTCTCCTGGTGGTCTCACACAATATGGGGCCCCTTAACTGTCTGGTGTCTTAAGCGACCGCTTATGCTATGTATGCGTAAAGCCGGTCCTGCATGGGTTATTCTTGGAAACGTTATTATCACCTTCGGTTTCCGTTTCTCCTAACTTCCCCATTTCCTCCGCAGTCACTAGAATGGGAAAATAGTATGTCACTGGGTGAGGTTGGCAGAAAATGGTTGGTACAACTCCAGAGGAAATCGGCATTGCCTAAAAACTATTTCCAAAGAGAACGAGGTCATGCTGGTTACATTAGTGTCCCGAATAAATTGGGATCAGGTTTGAACTTTATGAAATTTAAAGAAATTCCTTTTGGCGAAGTCCTAGAGTCTTGTGGGATGCATAAAAAACGGAATCCATCAACCAATGTGGCGTATCAATCAACCATACGCACAAATGTTGTTTCTACGCAAAGTGACATTGATATGAGGGTGATTCAGCAACTTCGGGCATTATAAAATATATATATATATATATATATATATATATATATATATATATATATATATATATATATATATATAAATGGTTATTTCTTGGTTCTAAGAGAGAGAAATCAATCAAATCTATATTAATATATTTACGATGAGTATGCCTTTTTATTGTTCTTTACCCAAAATGAGAATTATTACTTAGTTACAATGGAAATGTACTGTATGGTGACACTGAAGCACATTTGTTCAATGAAATGTGATTCAAGATGTTTTGTCCAGAATATTTTTGTATTGTAGAGAACTTTTTTTGATTGTCAGTCATTTCCAAACAGACTGTAATTTCTTCTCATTCTTGTAGAACTTAAATATATGTTCTACCACAATACGCATCGTCACCGCAAAGATCATGCATATAGAATGCACGCGCTGAGTAGTGGAATAGAAAACAGCTTGTCAAAAGTAGATTTGTATCTGTGGAATGTATATTTTTAGAATGTGTGAATTATATTGCGAGAAGGTTATAGCCATGTGTTCAGTTGTAGCCACCTATAAAACCATTGCAGATAGAATATGGGATATCAAATTGTAATGGGCTAATGCTTCGATGGATCCTGTATTTCAGTATTTTAGCTTTCCAGTGCACATCCGACTGCCAATCCGCCCTTGGGTTCTTCATAAAAACTGAAATCTGGCATCTCACTCAGGATGAGCCAACCAATAAACGACTGCGGTGAAGTAAGCTTTATATTCAAGATACGGACTTTTAACGTCAATTCCTCATCAACGAAGCCGACCAGATAGACAGCAAATACATATTCTGAATCTGCTGTCGATAGCGAACAAGCGAAACTCCTTGTTTTTCCATTTTGGTTTCTTATCAACCTTTCAGGGTAGAAAAGAACGTGAAAAACTGCTTTCCTATGCGAGGGTTTAGGCACCATCTATCAAGTGTACCATTATCTGGTCATATTGATGAAAAACGTCTGATATTTATGGAAATGTAAGTAGTTCATATCAAAAGTACCCAACAATATAGCTTCAGAGAAAACTGCTATGCCATCAACATCCTTTAGTTTTCCAATATTTCAATTATGGATATCATTAATAGTCTATAAAGCATTTGTCAATCAAAAATGCTCAGTAACTTAGAACCTATAATATTTATATGGAAAAAAACAACAGATATAGTTTCAGGGAGAGCTGCTCTACCATCAATATTCTTTAGTTTGGCTACTTTTCCATTTTGGACATTATCACTAGTTTATAAAGCTATTTTCTGTGAATTCTATTCAATAGCTCGGATGCAATAAAACTTATATGGAAATAATATTCTGATATAGTTTCAGGGAGAGCTGCTCTACCATCAACATCCTTTAGTTTGGCTATTTTTTAATGTTGGACATTATTATTATTATAAATCAAATGTACATGAATTCGGTTCAATAGTTCAGGGGGTTTAGTAATATCTGATTATCTCTCTGCACTAAGATCAATGAGAATTATGCATTTCATGGCTTTTGGAAATTCCCAGATTTAATTCGCTTCCCAAAGAGGTTTCCGTTCCTCATGTTTCAGTTTCACAGTGCATGGGAGGTGGATCACATTACATAGCAACCGGGGAGTCAAAGTTAAAGAGATCCAGTGGAGGAATAGATAGACGCTGTTAGATGCTGTTAGCGCTCACATAAAGAATAAATATTTCATCTTAGATTGTTCATTTAGAGGACCGATGAGGGAATGAGAAGTACATTTTCTTTCAAGGGAATGAGAATTATACTTTCTCCAGGGGAGAGGGCATTTTTACTTGAAATTAGGTCTCGGTGTGTCTGTGGCTAACTGACAGACTTTAATTAGATCTGGGGTTCTGTTGCAGAGGGTTGGATGGGAAGTGTATTCTTGTTGTGATCTAGGTGTGTGTCTGTGGCTAACTAGCAGACTTTAATTAGATCTGGGGTTCTGTTGCAGAGGGTTGGAGTGGAAGTGTATTCTTGTTGTGATCTAGGTGTGTGTCTGTGGCTAACTAGCAGACTTTAATTAGATCTGGGGTTCTGTTGCAGAGGGTTGGAGTGGAAGTGTATTCTTGTTGTGATCTAGGTGTGTGTCAGTGGCTAGCTAGCAGACATTAATTAGATCTGGGGTTCTGTTGCAGAGGGTTGGAGTGGAAGTGTATTCTTGTTGTGATCTAGGTGTGTGTCAGTGGCTAGCTAGCAGACATTAATTAGATCTGGGGTTCTGTTGCAGAGGGTTGGATGGGAAGTGTATTCTTGTTGTGATCTAGGTGTGTGTCTGTGGCTAGCTAGCAGACTTTAATTTGACCCAAGTTACTCTACACTGCTTAGTTTGAACCATCAAGTAGTTCATTTGACAAAGATGTGACAGAGCACATCCAGGGTTGGTTTAGGGTAAGAGATCAGACTGGATCCTTGATCACCGTCCAAGATCATATATCGGACTGGGTCCTTGATCACCTTCCAGGATAACAAATTAGGCTGGATCCTTGATCATATTACAAGATCACAAATTGGGCTGGATTCACGATCACTTTCCATGAACCATAATGATAATTTTTCGTTGAGGGGGGAATGGGAAGAAATGGGAAGAATCCATTAAAACTCTACCATGAATTTAACATTTTGATTTGTCAGACCACAGGACAGTTTGCCACAATCCATCTTAAATGAGCTTGGGCCCAGATAACATGGCAGTGTTTCTGGATCTTGCTTATACATGGTATCTTTTTTGCATAATAAAGTTTTGACTTGCATTTGTGGATGAAGCGATTTACTATGTTCAGAGAAAATGGCTTTCAGAAGTGTTCCTGAACCCATGCAGTGATTTCCATTACAGAATCATGTCTGTTTTTAATGCAGTGCTGTCTGAGGGCCCAAAGATCACAGCCATCCGATATTGGTTTTCTGCCTTGTCCCTTGCATACAGAGATTTCTCTGAATTCTCTGAATCTTTTAATAATATTATGTACTGTAGATAATGATATCCCCAAACTCTTTGCAATTTTACATTACATTTTTGCACTAATTGCCTGTGCAGATTGTTGTGAACCTGTATTTCTGACAGATCCTCTCCGGGATGCTCTTTAAATACCCAGTCATGTAACTGACCTGTTGCCAATTAACCTTTATTTGTGAGATGTTCCACCAGGGTTTTAATTTTGTGTGTTGCGGGCAATCAATTCAAAGTGGGCATATATTTTCCAAGAAACCGTAACATTTCTCAATTTCAACATGTAATGTTGTCTTTGTACTATTTTCTTTTGGATATAGGGTCAAAATTATTTGCCCATCTTTGCATTCTGTTTACACAGCGTCCCAAATTTAACAGAAATGGGGTTGTATATGTGTGTAACATGCTGATAATGTGGAGAAACCAGACTCAGGCTGACTTGCTGTCAGATGGATAGTTGAATTTAATGAAAACAAACACAATTGCAAGAATGCAAAGAACAAACCGATATAAAGCAAAGGGGCTGAAGTCATAACAGCAACACAAAACTCACCCTGTACATGCAACAATGACCGACCACACAGGACTGGCAGAGGACATATTTATACGAACACATAACGAGACACGGGGAATCAGGTGCAAGTAATGAATGACAAAACACGATTAACAGGTCCGGGATGTGTTCGTGTGTGGATGGGAACAGGGAGTGCACGGCACGATGACTCATTGCATTAGTTCAGTACACCTAAGGGACAGCACACACATCTCGTAACGCCCAAAACCTACTAAAAACCCAAGGCCACTGAGGTCATAACACTGTGTGACGACCACGCCATCTACTGCCCATCCTCCCCCTGCAGGAGGCGGGCTTCGGCGTTCGACGTCACCAACCTTCTGACACCATCGCCCCGTCTCATCAACTCATTGCACCTGTTGTCTCGTTTAGCGCACCTGATCATCATTTAGTCATTCCCCTCAGTATATATGTTCCCTCTGCTCCCTTTGTCTTTGTGTGT